>JAQGCE010000969.1:0-10038 GCA_034699185.1 Eupelops torulosus | reverse complement strand
GAATGCTTTGATAACAAACCTCCTCTTTGGTATATTTTGCTCGAGGTATTCGTTCTCCGCTTTGAGTTTAAATAAATAGTTGATATTTTTATTATCAAATAATTTGATTATTTGGTGACTTACTGTTTATAATTCATAGCCATATCGATGTAATATTTCCTTCGCTCCCGATATACAGGATCTTTGAAACCCTTAAAATAAAAATAATTCAATTAAATACTATTGGCCAAGGTGAACCACCTCCATTAGAGTTTTCTGATTAACCTTAGGGTCGAAGGTTAAAATAAAATGTGAGCCATTTAAAATATTTCATTTTATTTTTCTTTAGGCCTCTATTTAATAGTTATGTTCCTTAACTGTCCCCCACTTTCAGAATATTTAAAAATTTATTAACCAATACTGAAATTTATATTTATTTTAATTTACTAGTAATATACCGGATGGTCGGCGTCCAGTTCTGAGCCATACATGAGAACTCGATTAGAAGAATAGTCTAGATCAGATATTCTGGTGGGAAACCAGGGCATTCCGTTCTCTCCAAACATTTCTGAATTTAATTTTTAAAATTGAAATTCTGTTACTTTCTTTAATTACAAACAAACCATTATCTATTGAGGGCTGTGTCATCAAAATTGATAGATGAGGTTTTTCTTTGGTCAGAGGCGATGAACGCTCAAACTCTTCAGCTGAACACCCGTCCACTTCATGTCTAATTCATTAAAATGAAATAATTTAAACCATAACTCATAATAATTGTCTTCACTTATGATCTCAAACAAAGAAGAGTTCAAATTCAATGTTAAGTAATTGTCCTCTAATTAGCCCTTATGTCTGTCCAACTGAAGCATTATCTCACTTAACATAGTTTAGTAAAACCAGGGATAGACAGGACAGTTCTAATTCAAATATTCCATAATTTTTAGAAAAAGTTTAGCATTAGATCTATAAATGAAGAGTAGATATGAGTTATCAAACCGTTCTCAATATTTGCACCATTTTATCCTCACATATTCTCCCTTTATTGTCCTGGCTATCCCTGAGTAAAACTAACTTTGAAAATCTTTTTCAATCTTAACGATTATTTATTGAAAAAGATAGCCAAGGGGGTAAAAGGTTTTCAATAAAGATAGCAGTGATTGACTTATTATTAGCTCCGGTGGCTATTTTCTACCCATTAGTTTATGGGATTAAAACTTATAAAACTTAGCTATATCTATGAGACAATAATCTAGGTAATCTATATTACCCTCTGATTGAAATTTAATTATTTCGAATATAAAACGAATGAATTTCTCGAAAATGTGTCTATAATTTGAACCTCAAGTGATGAACCAATTCAGTCATTTTCTGTTTGTCATTGCAGTCGATGTCAACGAAGATCTCGTATTGAGAGTCTCTTCTCTTTGAAGGTCTTGACTCTATATGTTTGACATTTACTTCAAGTGCCTATTAATAAATATATATACATATATTGAATCCGTCTTAATATGCACCTTAATAATTTCCTCTTTATTATTGAGCTCACCTGAAATACCCTGAGAGCTCTGACCAGACCTCCCACTTGATTTTTCAACGAAAATATAACTGCGTTTCCAGGTTCAGATGAACCCGCATTAGTATTGATCTTAAGATTATGGCTATTTTTATGGCTGTTTTGTTGTGGGCTCTCATTATTTTCATTGACTTCTTCGTCAATTTCCGTCATTTTCCTTATCTTTTTCTGATCACAATTTAAATAAAAATTTCAATATTTTTGAAATCAATTTCTCTCAAATTAAAACAGAACTCAAATTTAAACATAAAAATTTGTACAAGAATTCAATAAATAATGATTTTAAAAAAAAAATGAATGGTGCTTGATCATTAAAATAAATTTTTAGTAATTAATAAATTCTGAGTGAAATTCTAAATTAAATGATTTCAAAAATAATTATTTTAAAGAATTTTAAACTGTTTGTAATGGAATGGTTTAACTTACCTTGATCTCTTCAATATAATTATCGCTAAAATCGGGTAAACTGGCTGCTGATATCGTGGAACAACATTTCCTATTTTGGAAATGAAGTCTTCTTAAGTGAGCCATCAATTTATTCGATTAAGCCTTTCCTCTTTAAAGATAATTTGTATATATTTTTCAAATCCAATACTTTTATAAACTGTTTTTCAATGAGAAAAAGAAATTAGTTTTTAAAATACATATATTATTGATTCGGATGAAAATATTCTTCTTTATTACCTACTTTTGAATGAATAAAATATGAATTGAAGTTCAAATTTGACTTTAAGTGAAACTCAAATTCTTTTCGTCACTTCATATAAACTAATGGAATATAAATCAGAGGAGAATTGAGAGAAGAGCAACAAGTATTAAATGTGATCGATTATACAGGGTGCTCCTCCGGTTTAACCAACTAGAATATTCTTTTTCAGCGCTCATAGAATATCCCTATCAAATAAATGAAAACCCACGTATATCCAAACTAATGATTAACCAAGATAATCAAACAAATAATAGACTACTTAATTATTTTTGAATGTATCCAGATAATATTCACTCTTTTTGTGACACAGGCTATAATTGTCTCCAGAAAAAGCAATTTATAAGATTCTTGTGCGCACTCATCATCACTAAGGTATCAGTTCTTGATTTTCATAACAACGACTCAAACCTTTGCCTAACTTTGCTTTCGATTCCTTAGTTATCGAAAACTATTTCTCTTATTTTTCGAGATTTTTCTTCGAAAAGCGTTAGAACTGTAATGACTGTCAAAATGTGTCAAACGTTGGGTCAGGAAAGGCAGGAAAGGCTGATAACAAAGTAATTTATGGACTTATTATGCCATTTAGAAAAGTCTATTTTGTCGGCCCTTTATATCATAATTTAATGATATTTAAATGCAAAGAATAGTAAGGAATAAAACGTATGAAAATTGATTTTTTATTCATAAAATAGTTTAAAAATAGTATTAAATATTAGAAAAAGTTTAAAATCGAAGAAATCAAACAATTTTTGGTAACATTAGTGAAGTTATGTATTGATTGAGTAGTTTTGAAAACACATTAAAATAGTTGAATAAATTAATACAAAATTGTATTTAAGCTCAAATTGAATTAATAAAAGTAAAGGTTGTCGTGATTTCCATTAAAACTGCGATAAATTTTGTAAATTTAGCTAAAAATAAATTTTCATAGAAAAGACACAAACATTGAACACAAGTATTAAAACCCTTCACTCATTAAAAATGAATTAATAAGAGACTAACTGTTGTCTCAAATAGTTTTAAATTTAATAAATTGATTATTCAGACGAGTATTGAACCCAATTATCAACAGTCAAACTCTCAGGTTTATCAACGATTGGTTGGGATGTATGGATGGCATATAAGTTGTGGGAAGACGTTATCGAAATCACGTCCACTCCGCCTTTGATAAGAGAGCCTGAATTAGAAAAACAAATTTTTAATTAAATAATTTTTTGGCAAAAGTTTGATAATTGATAAATGAATGGCTACTGACTTAAGACTGAGTCGATCGGAGATTTACTCGAAAATATGGTCAGATTGTCGGTCAGTGCAATCGGTGGCGAAAACTTGTGATTATTTATTGAACTCAAGTATGAATTTTGGCCGAAATTCACACCAGAGATGGAAATGCTATCGATAAAGACAGTGACTTCTTCTTCCGACACACCATTTATTACTGAGACTTCAGTGGAGATGCCTGACTGAGCTGCTAAACCGGGCGCTGATATCAGATTAACTGATTGACCTCTTTTTCTTCCTTTGAGTAAACCGACCAAAACAGAAGTGTCGATCAGTTTTGCGATTTTGGCCAAAGAGTCGCCGCTTATCATAACTTTGAACTTATTTCCGTTGGGCACTAATCCAATGACCAGTTTGCCCAATGATTGTGCCAAATGAGAACGCGGGCTGTTCTCTGCCTTTAGCATTTCAGATAAAAGGGGAGCGTTCACCTGATTAGTGATTAAATCAAATTTACTGATTAGTGATTTGTCTTCACTTTTCGTGTTATGATAAAACTCACGACTCCGGGAACTGGTTTGCCATCAATTATATCCAGAAATTGAAGGGCTATCTCTTTGGCCACATTCTTTTGTGCTTCTTTAGTGCTGGCCCCCAAATGTGGGGTACAAATTACTTTTGGATGACTAAGCAGTTGATTTCGTTTTGGTGGTTCTTCTTCAAAAACATCGAGTCCAGCGCCACCCACATGACCTGATTGAAGAGCTCTTAGCAAAGCGTCTTCATCAATGATACCACCCCGGGCAACATTAATTAGTCGGACACCTTTTCGACACTGACTTAATGTTTGGTCATTCAAGAGATCTAAACATTGAATAAAATATTTTAGAATTAATTATTATTTGAGTAAAAATATTGACTCTTTGTTTGAGGAATGAGTGGAGTGTGAACTGTGATATAGTCAGCCAACGGCCAGATCTGCTCCAATGGATAGCTATCGACACCAAATGTTTTGCTCACTTCTGGTGGAACTAATGGATCGAATCCAATAGTTTTCATACCAAAAGATTGCATTCTTGTGGCCACTTCTCTGCCAATTCGACCCAACCCTATAATGGCCAACGTTTTGCCTAACACTTCATTCCCAGTATAGCTCTTTCTGTCCCAAACGCCGCTCTTCAATGAGGAACAGGCCTGAGTTAGATGCCGAGAAAGGGCCATGATCATTGTACAGGTCAACTCGACTGCACTGATCGTATTACCTCCCGGAGCACTAATCATAAAAACATTGGAAATAATTTAAAAATTTAAGATTAATTAATACTTAATGACAATGACTCCATGTTTAGTGGCCGCCTCGCAGTCGATGTTATCGACCCCAACACCGGCTCTACCAATGATTTTGAGGTTAGTGGCCTCTTTAATCACGTCTGCAGTCACTATGGTACTGGACCGGACTATTAGAGCGTCATATTCCTACATATTGTATAGTTTTAGTATAGAATAGCTATGAATGAGCTGTCAATTTGAACATGTTCAATATAATAATTGCAAACAAACCCTTATGGTTTCAATAAGTTGCTCTTTGGGTAAACCAGTTTTGATGTCAGTTTGGATGTTCTTCTGTTTCAAGATGTCTACTGCCGACTGGTCGACGGCATCACTAATTAGGACTTTCTTCAATTGGAATGACATAACTCTTAAATAATATTAAAAATGAATTTTCTATAGAAATGAGTGAAAAACCTGTGGATTATGTGTTTGCTATTCAGCAGTCAGTGAATCAATGAATTCAAATGCTCTTAATTTTCTATTTATCACAAATATCTAAATTCAAGGCCAGTATGTGTGAGGGAAACACAACCCAAGGCTATCAGAAAACCAGAATTTATCTGTTTGTGTCTCAATACTATTTGCTAAGAAATAGTATATTACTCTTTGACTCGTGTTTTACTCAATTCTAAAATATTTTTGACGATAAGTTGCGATAGTCTTTAGCAGTGATACCGAAGTAAAGGTATAAAATTGATGCCATCAAAGTTTGTAAGTTTCAAATAAGAGTATTTCATAGATTTTGTGTTAGCAAGTACTATTCATTATATGAAACTTGGCTCAATTTTTCAATATTTCCATTAATGCAATTGGAAACTAATTCCTGGACACCTTATAATCCAGCACAATAGTCTGTACACGAAAGTCTCCTGAACCTGGAGTGTCCAACCGAAACGAGGATGTTTTCACTCTAAAATTGATATTATGATAAGATGTACTTTTTGTTAGATATAAATTGATAAGTTCACGTCAAATAACATGATGAATATTTTGTTTAGAAGCAAGAACATTCCATTGAAATAACAAAAAATTGTTTTCAACCAAAATTGATATTCAGTTAAACGTCAGTCAAAACAGTTTCAGATTTCAAACTAAAGATTTTTATTAAATAAAATAATAATAATTAAGTGTCAAAATGGACTCACCCATTGCCAAGAGTATAATCAATGAATCAATAATTTGTGCTAATTTAAGCTTATTTTTAAGATCACAATATTTTTATTAAACATTTCATTAAACAAATCAAATAAATTGAGAGAAATTCAAAAATCCTAAAACAGATTAAAAGAATTTCAAAAATATTTTTGAATATTTATCTGAAAAGAGTTGTCAATAATTCACAGATATTATAGATTTAAATAACTTGTTATTCAAATAATAATAATAATATTAATGGTTATTCTATATTTTGATACTATCACAATTCAATACTTAACGAAAGACAATTCGATGTATTCTTTACTGAGTTCTTAAAACAAATATCATTTAATACTTTACTTAATTAACAAATTATTTAATTATTGTTTTTAATTAACTTATAAATAGATATTAATTCAAATTTTTAAGTAGTTTTTTAAGAAATATTTGAATAAATAAAATAAAATAAAATAAAAAATGAAAAACAATTTGTTTTTTAAAGACTAGAATGAGATTAGAATTAAAAATTGTGTTTAAATCTGATTATCATTGGATATGATTATTGTTTTTTATGTGAGTCCAGCACTTTCCAAATGTCGTTCCCGTCGACAAACAAATGCAACTTTGCTTTAAGTTCTTTATTCTGGGCTAATTTCTTTGCTAAGTGAAAGCCAGTCCGTGCGAATACCCGATCGTTTTGACTCAATTTGAGGGACGGACACATATCGTTCTGTCCGTCGCCGACATACGACACTTTAGAGAATATGATTCCGTCCTCTGCTTTGCGTTTATTTATGTATTCCATTAAAACATATCCTTTGCAGAGATTACGAGCAGAGATTTTACACCAGTCCTGAATCTGATACTCCATTATCTGCAGACACCCGTCCCCATCAAATTTGGCCGGATTTGTGAATATCTTACTATAAATAAAGAGACAGACGTAATGTCAATATTTTTAGATCACAACTCAATTCAATTTTAAATGAAATCCTATTTTGAGTTCAAGTTATTACTCAACGGAAAGACGTCTAAAAATATAAAACAATTTATGCAAAACAGAAGACATTGAAAATAAATCACTGAATAATAGCTTTTGTCAAATGTTATGCAATTTGTTATAAAATCGATGACAAAAACAACAAAAACAAATTAATGGCTTTTTTCATATAAAATGATTTGTCATAGCATTCAATAATTTATGAGCAATTGAGCAATGATTGAACAAGAACAATTTAACTATAAACTTGACAAATTAGGTCCAAAAAATGGCAAATTTTGTTCATTTATTTTAACATATAATCAGCCAAAAGAGAAAAAGAGAGGAAAACACTTCAAATACAAAATCAATTTGAAAATCCAATGAGCAAGGTTAGATTAATAGCTATTTGAAGCTACTACAATTTGAATTGAAAATATATTAGCTTGCTAAAACCTGTTAACAACTTATCCAATTATCTGAAAATTAAATCTAAAGCTGAGCGGAAAGTATGGAATTAAATCAATACCGAAATGCTTTGTCGATCCGATGAAACTCAAGAGTCTGTCCGATAGCCACAGTGTTTGCGTCTGAGATTATAATCAGTTCGTATTTATTTGGTCCACAGTTCTTCAGATTCATAATCATATCTTTGACGCCATCGATGAATGGCATTCGTTTGAGACAATTGCAAATATCTTCTTCAGTGACACCCGATTTATGCAAATAAGTAAATACTTGTTTCATATATTGAGTCCAGTCTTTGTCGTCAAAGTATTTGTCGATTATCTCTTGAGGAATGCGTCCATCGGGTGCTAATTGGTTGATGAATGTGTCGCTATTGGTGTCCACAATAGTCTCATCGAAGTCAAAGACAATCAATTCTGGGCCATCGATAGTCATTGTCTCAAAATTATTGCCAACTCTGGGATCCAAAGCCTTTTCGACTGAATTTAAATGAAAATTAAATTAAATTTTGATGAAAATCTCATCAGTTTTAAGTTGTGAAGGATTTCATTCATTGCGTCAGACTATAGCCAAACCTCTTATGTAATCTCAGACCGGATTAGACCAGTTTTTTGGCAATACTTCAACAATCGATTGACATTCACTTTGTTTAACAAAAATACACTCAAACCTCACTTTATTTAAACAAAACAAGAATTGACAAAATCTTAATTTAAAGATATAATCTTGCAAAAAAATAATTAATAAATAACAAAAATAATTTTAATAAAATCAAAAGATACCAAGTTTAATAAAATAAGCAATCTAAATTTGATTGCTTTTATTGAAGTTAAATTGTATTAAACTCAAAAAGTCTCACTTTTGGCAATCATTTGTTATCCAATCAGATATTTGGCGCAAACATTCAAAGAGTGGTAACTTTGATCTCAATTTTGATTTTAAAATTAAAAATTCAAATTAAATTTTATGTAAATTACTTTCATTGCTCAGTTTATTGAATTACGTCAAATAAGTTTATATAAATCAATAATAAGTGAATCAAATTATATAAAATCAATTATTTGTCTGAAAATTCTGTTCAATAGATGTCATGAAAATAGTTTCAATCGATAGGAATCACTGAATGCTATTTTATGTAATATTCTGTGCATTTGAGGTGACATTAGAAGTGATTCTTATGATTGATTAGACAAACGATACCTTCAAGGAAAATGTGTTCACAAATAATTTTAATTAAGCCTAAAATCTCGACGTTTGACAACATCTAAAACACACAATTTGAAACAGGAAACTGATTTTATGAATAATGCAATTTCCAGTATTTCCTCACAATCAGCACAGAATATGGATCTCACTAACTTATTTCAATCTTAATGACAAAAAGCACTTCATATCCCAATAATAATAATTTTGGGGTAAATTAGATTTTGTTTCATCTAATGTTTCCGTAGTTATCATCAATTTTTCTTTCACTTCTCTCCCTCCCTCCCCTTTCATATTTTAAATAGAATATTGAAATTTTAAGGAAAAAGAAGCACAGGATAAGTTGATGGATGTATTTAACTTTATTTTGATGTTATTCAAATTGATTGCGAAACCTATGACCTAAAAATAAAATAATGTTTTCCATTGAATTGAGTCTTAAATTATTATTTAAAATACTTATACAGATTTGCCTTAACGTGTGAATTAAAAATAATTATAATCTTGGTAATGTTAAAATTTAGTTAAGGCAAAGCGTTTTTAGTTAAGCGGAAAACGAAGAAAATTATAATCAATAGACTAATTAGAGAATTTCAAAGTATATATAAGCCTTAAAACCTAAAGAATATGTTATTATAGAAAAATGAGTTCTTGAAAAAAGTTATTATAAATCGCTTTTCCAATTGAATACATTTTGAAGTTTATTTTAACTATTATTTGAAGTAATCTCTTATTAAAGACTTACATAAGTTATTACAACTGATTTACGTTTATTTTTTAGGATTTAAATAAAATTTTCAATGAATATAAGCCCAGAATTGTATAATAATAGTAATTATCTTCAAAGAAGAGATGGCAAGAGATTAGTTCAACGAATAATTGATGATTTGCAAGATATGTAAGTGTTTGTCCACTTCACTGCTCCTTTTCATTTAAACTCATTATGTATTCATATTTTCGCTCCAATTAATCAAATTTTCAATACTTTTGTTATCAATTCTCTCAATAATATTATGTCATTATTTTACTTAAAGAATGTTTTCTTCCCAGAAATAGTTGAGGGTTTCTCAAGGGTCTACCCTATCAAACAAGGATCTATAATAATAATAACTTGAAGGGTCATTATGAATGCTATTACTTCTAAAGTTTATCTAGCTTAAAATTGGCCAAAAACTCTCTCATTTTATCAATCCATTTAAAGTATTATAATATAATAACTTATTACATATTAATAAAAAGTTAAAACATTAGTTATAAATTATAAATCATAATCATTTATACTAGTAGAAAAATAAATCAGCAGAGATAGGCAAAGGGGAGCAGCCCAAAACCCCCTGTACTCAAAAATTTTAAAGCCCCCTGATTTTTGGAACGCCAAAAGGACCCCCCTCCTAGAAAATGTTGTCGCCGCGCGAAGCGCGGTGGCAAATTTTTTCT
>JAQGCE010000968.1:0-10041 GCA_034699185.1 Eupelops torulosus | reverse complement strand
CAAATGTGCAAGATATACACATACCTGATTGAATTCTTCGCCTAAATCATCTGCATATAAATCGATTTCGTTTGTCTCGACTGCCATTTTTGACCGCAAAAACTCTTCAATTCATTTCTGACATAAAACGCCAACCTTTGTCTTTGGTATTCATACAAAAACAACGTTACCTCAATAGAGGTGGTGACAACTTTTCATTATAAACTAATTATAACTAAATTCACCAAGTATAATTATTTAATCTAATTAAATTATAGGGAAAATGATTAAATTTCAATGAATTATTTTTATAATATTATTAAATTAAATAATTAATCAAGTTAAACAGGTATAATAATTTAAGGGAGGTAGATTTTATACAACGTTACTTTAAAGTCTTATATGAAAGACTCAAATTAAAGAGTGACCTGCTCAGTTTGTATCAATTACATAAATTGAACGAAACTGGATATCTGGCACTTTCTGCCCTTTCAGTACAGCTCAAAATATTCTGGTTTAATTGAATATTCTCTAATATGACCTTGAATTTCACTATAAACAAGATAAAAATTGTAATTTCAATTATTTTCCAATTATTCATTGAAATAATTGATAACATATTTTGTTTGAAATACAAAAACAAAACTTAAACTCAAATAACTTACAAACAAATTATTATTAAATAATATTCAGACAAAAGATTACAAAATTTTTGACGAAAAAAACCAAAAGAAGTTTAAAAAACATTTTTATTAGTCATAGAAATTATAATTAAATATAAACCGATATATAATTAGAAGAATAAACCAAATAAGGGATCAGTTGATGATCTCATGAGCTCTGGTCTCTAAAAGCTTTTCGATGACATTAACCTCTTTAAACCATACGTCGAGCCGTTGTCGCATAGAATCGATTTGTTTCTTATCGAGCACTCGGGGTTGAACCCAGGACAGGTGGACAGTTTGGTCGACCTCATCGATGGTACCCTTCACTAATCCAAGACTTAGGGCTTTCATAACAAGAAGTTCGATGTCATTGAGAGGAAGACCGGTCTGTTTGACAATCTCTGCGAAACTTATGATACCGTCGCTGCTGTTGAACGTCTGTTCCATAAGTGAGAGAAGACATATCTTTTGGCGCATTTGAATCTCATGTTGGATTAGGTCGGGCTGTTGTGACCACAAAGGTTTAAGAGCTTCGAATTTTGCCAAATTTCCGCTATTGAATGCATACAACAGATCTTTCATATACTGGTTCTCGGGTTTAAGGGCGTCTACAATCGGGTGCTGTAAGAGTTCGCCGAAATTGAATATAGAGTCGCCCAAAATAGCGGCCAAAGACAGTGTGAACGCCCGCTGAGCCTGTGTTTCGGGGTCTTCCACTTCTTGTAATGTGCCAGGTACTTGACAGCCCAGATATCGGAGGGCATCCCTGTAATACTCGCAATGGTTACCCATTTTTTGATGATAATCGCTGGACAGTCGGTAATAGCGTGAGTGGACAGATGTAATGCCGGTCTCTTCTTCTATCAACTGATTTGTGACTTCGAGTAACTCTTTGATGCCTTTCATGTCATTAACTGAAATCATGGACTGTCCCAAAAAGATGTTACAGAGAATGACGGCCTCTCTGTTGGCCTTCACTTTCTCTTTCATTTTATTGATAAACTCGACTCTGGCCTCATGTGAAGGGATCTGTTTAATTACGTAACCAATTATCTCAATTAGTGTCAGACAATTGATTTTGTTCTCGAAGTCTGAGATGAAGTTCTCGTAGAAGTCCACCAATTGATTGTATGCCTGAGTTTTGACGAATTCATACACTCTTTTGGTCAACTGATGCCATAATTTTTTAGTATAAAACTCTTCAAATGTTGTCCACCACTCGATTTGGACGGCGTTTGACGGTTTCTGCTGCTGTTGGCGCAGATATTCGGCGACGTCTATCCTTTGCGGTCGAAGAATTGCAGACATTCTTTTGTGATGTCTTTAACTATAGTTTGATAGCAATTAAAGAATTACACAAACAATCAAATGATTCAATTGTTTTGAGTTAAGAAATGCTGATTCACTTCAATAGGTCTTAAGTCAACAATAGATGGCATTCAATGTATTTATTATTAAACTTCGAGTCATTGATTATACCATTAATAACGTCAATTAAGCATTAATAAAATTGAACTGGGTATAAACATTTTCAAGGTAAATCTTATATAAATTATCAATTACATAAGAAAATATTTATTTCAATAAATTAATTGAATCTAGAGCAAATATTATAGGTACAAAGGTCATTTGAAACTTTTATTTTAAATTACACGTATTTTTTAGTCAAAGAGATTTAATAAACTTTTGAAAAATTATTCCCGCTAATTTGATGAAGAAGTGGTAGCAAGATAAATTGGTTGGACAAGTTTACACTTTTCATTGGAAAACATGAGAAAAATTAGTTATCTTCCGAAAAAGCCGTGTTTTTTATCTTCAAATGGCTTTTTATCTTAAACTGAAAAACTTAATAAAACGTTCAATCAATTATGAAAAGAGGAACTAAACTCAATTTGAATAGCATCAGGTTCATTGACAAATCTACTTCACTCAATTTTGCCATTGGTATGAAAGATGTGTTCAACTTTTAATGGATTATGGATCGGATCCCAACATAAATTCCACGGATAATATTGGAAGAATTTAAGCACCACTATTTACAGCCATCAGAATAGGTGATGGATCACTTTTTAACAAAATAAATCGGTGTTAAAAATAGTGGGGGTCCTATTATGGATTAATCCCAAAAATAAGAAAAATTGGTTTGATAAAATTATTAATTTAAATAGATATAAGTAAAACCAAAATCATTGAGAGTTAGTTTTAGAATACATTAATTTGATATAAATCTATATTTTCCACTAAATTATCAAAAATATTAAGTAAATTTTATAATTCTTTAAATCATATTTTAGTTAATCATGCTTAAACTGCATTAAAATTAATGAATCTAGATTAAACAGGTTAACACTTACTTTATAATTTAGTTGATAATGAAAATCAAATAAATGAAATGCTTTGCAATTAATATCAATAAACGGCTTACAGAAGACATCTTCAGATTAGATAAACATTTATATAACAGAAGACTTCTATTAATAACTTTTTTTGTATATAAATTTATTTCACAGCAATAAAAAGATTTTAATCTAATTAATAGAATATTATTGAATGGATTTTTTTCATTGAGATATAAACTTGTTGAAATACATAATTAGTTTATGAGGTTTCTAATAAACCAAGGGTTATTATTATATTAATGCATGGGAAATATAACTGAAACAACTAGTAAAAATTCATTTAATGTACTATTATTACACATAATCGGAGATGAGCAAAGTGTCTAAGAAAGTGTCTATTTGAAAACGTTAACCATGCGCAAATACTAAAAAAAACTATTTAATATTGAACCCAGTCACATATAACATAAATGAAAGGGTGAATGTTTTAAATAATTTGAAAACAAAAGGGTTTATAATTTTGATTAATAGATTATATTTGCTTTGAATCAGATTTTTCAACTTGTAGAAATAAATTACAAGATTAATTTACCATAACTTAAGAAACTTTGCTCATCTCCGAACATAATAATGTTTATGTAAGCAAATTAGATTGGTGAAAATTAAAAATAATTATAAACATCATCCTGATAGCTATTGATATGCAACATAGCACATACTAACTAGCAAAATTGTACTTGCTCAGTCTTGTTTCTAATCTGCTATTAATTATTGAGAGAAAGTAAAACAAACTTTATTATTGATTTACGAAAAGTGATAAGAATTAGACACAACTTCACAATTGTTTGTCTTATAATTCATTTGAATCCTGGTTAAAGTAACGGAACCAATGAATAACATTTCTAATCCTGTTAAGTTGTTTAACAAAAATCAATTCTTGGTTTTAACTATTAATTATTCCAAAGAAATAATACATTTCAATGGAATTTTTGTTTCAAAGATGACATAACTTCACTGAAATGATTAATTAGACATAAATATAAAGAAGTGATAATAAGAAGACAAATAGAAAATAATCAGTGAATAAGTGATATATAATTTCTGTTTAGCGGATAATCACTTCATGAAAATTGTAGTTTAAATTCATTTAATTGTTATATAACTTAAGTATTTCGATGTAATCCTTGAGTCGAAGAAAACATCAATTCTGTAATGAATCGGATTATCATTGAAATTGAAAAATGATTTTCATTAAAAAGTTTTTAATAATTTGCTCGATTATATTATTGATTTTTATTCAATGTGGATATCAATCAACAAAAACATCAGGTGAGTGAGATTTTCATCTTTGAGAATTTAAAGTACTTCAAAATGATCCTGATTCACAAGTTTTTCGATAAACAGGTTATTCCCAAAACCCGAGTGAAAAAACTTTTGAAGATTTGTCTGAAGATATTCCAGGAAATGACACAACAATTATCAATGAATATGAAGAATTTTCAACTGAAACCACTACATTTGATGAAATCACCTCTTTTTCTTCTTTAAACCCACATGCTCTTTCAACAACTAAGAGACCAAGCACACACTCAGACGTTGATTCAACCCCACAATCAGTTAATAGGAGTACATTAATACATGTAGTATCCAATGATAAGCAAAGTTCAACTACTGTTAAGAATATGTTAAGTCCAACCATTCAATGTAGTGCTCAAAATGGAACATATGGTATTAAACACTGGCCTCCTGCCTATCCTGGTCAAGTAAGTTTAGCCAAATGTCCTGGAGGTAAGGCTAAATGGAAGTGCTTAGAATCAGGGCATTTCGACCCAACAGGACCTGACTTCAGCAACTGTACAGATTGGTTGGACGACTTGGAAAACAAAGACATCGAATTCATAGACGAAGCCATAAAAGTAATTGAGTTTATATCAAATAAAACGGTGAAAAACGACACAATTAAAGAAAGCGAAAAATTAACTCAAGTATTGAATATCATATCAAAAGTACAAATAATAGTCGACAACTCAAACGACACAAATTTGGATACACTTATAATCTATGGAAATAATATCGTAGAGATATTTACTCATATAATGGACCAAAAACAGGCCTGGATCAATTCAACTGCCGAGGAAAAAGCAACGCTGGCCTCAAAGATTCTGATCGGAACTCAGTCTTCCAGTTATACCCTTTCTCTGCAACAGAACTCAACCCAAAGAGTCGTTGAAATATTTAATAATGACTTTTATATCAATACGTTTTATACCGATCCGATCAATCAATTGATATTTCCGAATGAGGAGAAGAACTCCTCCACTATTTTTATTCCTCCCAATACTGTATTTGTCAATAGTTCTATTGAGAGAAACAGCACAGCCATAGGCGCTATAATTCGTAATCTAAACGGATATATGGCTGAAAACTTAGAAGAAAACCACGAAATCAATTCAGAAATTCTTTCATTTAGTCTAACAAACAGTTCTAAGAATTTATTACTCAACCAGGACGTTATTATAAAGTAAGAATAAGCATGGTAATTCTTTTTCGTTACTATCTTCTATCGTTTATTTGAAATGTAGGCTAAAACACAAACATAGACTACAATTTGGTGATAGTGTTGATTGTGTTTTCTGGGACTTTAATCAATCAAAATGGAGTTCAGAGGGCTGTCATAAACTGGTTGATGAATCAGATCTATTACACACTGTCTGCAAATGCAATCATTTGACTAACTTTGCGGCACTCATGGATGTGCAGGGAAGGCAAAGTAAAACACTTTTGAAATCACTTCTCACTTATTTCTGTAGTATTATATCGATATTGGGTTTAATGTTAACAATAAATCTTATAATTCGGTCGAAACATAATTCACAAAATGTTTCCTTCAGAGGAAGTCTCACTGAAATGCGTTCTATAATAACCTGCAATCTTTGTATTTGTCTTTTGATAACAAACTTATTAGTGATCGTCGGAATGGATAGGACTGATATTCTGGTCAATATTAAAATTATGTTTTTAGGCAATAAATTAATTTTAATCTATTTATTTCAGTGGTTATGTCAGATGTCATCGGCTCTTCTCCTCTGTTCATTGCTCAGTTCATTTTCGTGGATGCTTTTGGAAGGATATTTTTTATACAAAAGTCTTGTCATTTGTTTTAAAACCGAATTCAAGGGAAGGAACCTGTACATTTTTGGTTATGGCTTTCCGATCACAATAATAATTATTTCATTAATTGTTATTTACATAAAAGAAAAGATTTTGTTGGAGGCGTTGTTTGACAAAAGATATAACTATTTGTAAGTATTTCATCAATTTCTCCAAAAAATGGACAAAAATTAGTAAATTGGTCTTTCAATAGTTGCTGGATATCCTCATCACATTATCCGAGTCATATATGGATTCTAATTGGTAAAGGTGCTTGATAATTATATTTTTGATAATTGAATTTTGTCTTGATTTAAAGGACCGGCTGTTTTTGTCATAATTTGCAACTGTATACTTATGTATATATCTTTGAGGACAGCCTTCAAAATATTGCGAAGTCAGAGCTATTTCGACGTAAATACCGACAGAACTGAAATCAAATTTCGACAAATAATTAGCTTTGTTTTCATACTTTTCCTTTTGGGCATCACTTGGCTGTCGTTCCTCTTTTACATTAATCAGTTGCTGACATCTTTTTTCACCTTGCTCTTCATTGTGTTGAATGGCTCTCAAGTAATCAATTTTTAAGTTATTCAACAATTTAATAAATGTATGGTTTGTTTTGCAGGGATTCTTCATATTCTTATATCACCTTTCAATTTATGACTTTCAGGGTAATAGAAGAGCAAGCTCTTCTTCTTCTAGTCAATCAAATCTCTTCTGACAAAAAAAATATAACCTTGTTCAAATTTATAGAATTAATTCCTGCAATTTTTAAAAAAAATTATTTAATTTATTTTTTAAATACATGCAAAACATTTTACTTGTGTTTGCATTTTAAACAAATATTTAACAAGTTTATAACTCAATGAATAAAATTCTATTTAATAATATTCTATTAATTCGATTAATAATTAGTAATTATTATTATTATTAATTAATAATTACCAATAAAATCGCTAAAATCTAACGGATTTTAATCAAAAATATGTCAATAAGTTCATTACCAAGATCAATTGATTTAAATTCCTGAGGAATGTCTTCGTTTGGATTATTGTTTCGATCAGTTATTTCTGAATTTGAATTACTTTTTGATTGATTTTTGTGTTCAACTGATCGATGATTGTCTAAACTAGTACATTTGTTTGATGAGAGCGAGAAATAATTGATTTTAAAAATTAAATTTTGAATAATTAAAACTTTTAAATACTTTAATTGAAAAAAAGCGTTCATTTAATTCAAATTGAAATCAATTATCACTGAATTAGTTCCACAATTAAAATGTTATTTGTATTAAAGTTCGCGATTCTCTTGAATTCAATTCTGATTCAAGTGATTGATTGTAAAAATAAGGATAAAATTGAAATAAGACCTCACAAACTATATAAGGATCTGAAGTGTTATTATCCAAAAATCAGTTCAATGACTAAACTCAGAGACAATAAGTATTTTATTTCGACAAATGGACAGAAATTTTGGTTAATTAGTGAATCAGATGAGGCCACCGATGAGAACAGTAGAGACCTGAAGACAATAACTACTGAATGGCATAAAATCGATGCTTCGCTTTATTTTGGTTTGAATGTCGAGTGCGGACATCAGTTCAGAGACAAATTGGTTTTAGTTAACTATAACGAGAAGACCTCTCGAAATGAGGTAATTGTCGGCTCATTAATTGAATGGAACTGGACTTCAGCCAAACTTTGGTCCGATTTTCGTTTCTTCAAAATAACTGTTAATCAGTTGAATTGGGAGAAAAGCATTGATGGCATCGCTATTATTGACGAGACTCTGGTCTTTTTCCAAGATCAATATCAAATCCGAATCGATTGCACCTATGAGTCAAACAAATGGGATTATAAAATAGGTTATTACAGAGAAGCCCCGGTCAGTGGTCCCATCGACGCCGCCTATTGTGACGTCAAACATAAAGACACGATTCCTTTGTATGCAATTCGGGACAACATTTACTTCATTTGCTATATTAAAGAAGACAATAAAGAGTGGCCCACTTGTGAAGAGTTTCCTTTGACTGAAAACACATTAATCCCTACTTCACACTGTTTTGTGGACAGGGATCCAAATGAGATGCTTATGTCATCAATTAAGGTTCAAATGGTATTCCTCTTCTTCTTAGTGGTAGCACTCATTATCTTCTTCGCAATATATTTGTGGAATTTATGGCATAACACGAGTAAAGACACATTTATTGAAAAAAGTCCCAAAATATCAGAAACTAAAAGAACTAAAAAACAAAAAACAAATTCAACAAAAAAATAAATTCAATTATCTTTTCATTAATTTATTTAATAGAAAATTATTTTTTTTTCAAAACATTTTTTAAAATTTAAATACACATTAAAATACAAATAAAAAAAATTCTAAATCGAGTTTCGACTGTAATTAAAACTATATAAACTAAACTTATGTGGAGTAAAGTAGTTATCTTAATTAAAATATTTAATGTAATGAAATGCAGATTAGCATGGTGTTAAATAAAGAAGGGAAGTGAACGGAGCAAAAGGGGAAACACTACTCGATATGAAGAGATTCTTGGAATTTAAAAACTGTTTGTCAGACGAAAAGTGTATTAATGAAGGATTTCAAAAGATTACCGAATTATATTAAAATAGTGTTTACAATAAACCGAGGGATGACCAGACTCCGAGGCTCCAGGGGGAATCTAGGTAGGGGACTTTCAATTTTTCCTTCCAGGGGGGATTTTTACAGGATTCTCCAGGTCCAGGGAGGGATTATTTTTTCCGCCATTTTTTTAAAACCTTCAAAAACACCGAAAAGTGTAACCATGAAATTTCACACTAATTTTAGAGGTATGTAAGGAACATTGTGCCCTCCCTTGGGTTAGCCCAATGTTCATTACATTCTGTACCTCAGGTTCGCTATTTAGTTCTGCGAACCTCAATCTTTATTGACATTATTTATGTAAGAACCTAACATGTGATTAAAACATACGACTGACCGCTCCATGTTGAAAGTGGGCGTAATTCTTGGTCCTTTCGTCTGAGAGTTCAGTTTTCTCGAATTAATTAGTTATTTAAAATCTAATTGTGAGCTAATTATTACTATTACTTATTGTATTGATAATTCGTGGATTTAATCTAAAGTTAATAAAACCTGAACTCAATTTCAAACAGTGTGTTATTTCAATTGAATAAATGAATGAATGGTTGGTTAGTTAAAATCCAACTGAAGGTAGTTTAGTTTAATTGAATCACCAGAGGATTGGATTGATTCGGCGTCCGGCAGCTTCGGGCATAACGGACCGTTACACATGGCGAGCCAGCATTAAAAGGACTTGAAATCTCTTGTAAATTACGCAAACAACGCTTTGTAGTGCAGGAAATTGTTCAATTCTCGTGCGTTATTGGTCTGAAGATTAAGTGGTGTGAATTATTTTGGATATTCCGCGGCTTCGGAAGGTCCACCGTAAATATCCTGCGGCCTAGACAGGTACCACATAGTAAGTCGACACGTAAAACTTTGACAGCAATAAATGGTACGTAGTAATTGCGAGAAAACTGCCAGATAAGCAGTGCTTAATTGTATAAAGAATTTTCCGCTTAGCTTAGGATTGACCACCGCATTTATATAAAAACTAAAATTTTAAAATTCTCGCGGCTTCGCAAAATCGCAAAAATTATAATATACGTATTCTATAAAAGAGTATTAAGTCATACAAGTTTTTTAGTAAATTGTGATAAAATTGAATTAATAATAATTATTATATAAAAAAGGGATTGAATTTCAAAATTTTTTAATATCCGAGCTTCGCAAGCAGCCACGGCTTCCCAGGCATATTTATCAACAACAGTGTGTGTTAGTGCATAAGTGATTGTGAATTTTGTTTGAAACTGGCTTTAAATAAGCTTATAATGTATGTTTTAAAT
>JAQGCE010000967.1:0-10043 GCA_034699185.1 Eupelops torulosus | reverse complement strand
GAGAGAGAGAGAGAGAATTATTGAGAGTATATTAATATCTTCGATATTTTTTCGAAGCGATGGATCATTTTATTTGAAAGCTTTATTCAATGGGTAATGTTATGTCAGTCCGGGGAAACATTTCTCTCAACCATTTGTAAGGCAAAAACATTTGGCTATCATTACTAACTGTCGATATATTATTCCTCTGATGTAAAGTATGTTCAGTAACGGCGCAGACCTTCAGAAAAAGAGATCATTGTATGCAATAGTCATCAGAACAATGATATCACAAACAATAACCAGAACTAAAGAATCAGTGAATAGACTCTCGAAGAAGACAAACAGTGTTTTCAGTGAATTAACATATATTTTATGTCAAATATCGAGACTTTCTTTAAAAATGTTTGCAAAGAAAACAGAAATTGAAGCCATTAAAGGAAAAACAACATAAATATAATCTAAACTTCAAAACTGAAATCAATTTTGCAATAAATTATGATTCAAGACATCGCATAAAATGATTAAATTGAGTGTAAAATAATTTATAAACTAATCCTACAATTTATTGATCAACACTATTGGAAACTCGTTTTAAATTCAGTAAAACTAACTTTCAATACATGAAATCTATATAAAAACCTATAAAACTCTTAATCATCGGACAGATATCGGTTCCAGACTTAAGAAAAATAAGAAAAAATGGTTAAAAATTGAGATAATTTTAATTTCATAATCATTTAATTATTTTCAACTTTAAAAGATTGAAAAACTATTTAAATCGCTATAAATAAAAGATGTGGTAAATAATTGTCATTTAAATAATATTAAATTTTAAGATATATTAAGAGACAAGACTTGTAAACAAAACAATAATTTATCCTTAAATTCATTGCAATTATAATTTCATACATAATATAAGACCCAAACAAATAAATATAAGCAATGATTCATTTAATTAGTAATAATTAGTAATTAAATCTTTAATTGGTTTAAACGAGTGCTTCAATACTGGTTCTGATGATAGGGATTGTGGGGCTGTTGGTTACCACCAGATAGCTGTCTCTGCAATTGTGAGACCATTGGCTGCTGAGGTCGTGGTACGGGATTCTGCCACTGATTCATATGCGGACCGCCAGTGTTTGACATTTGTTGCATATTATTCTGGTTAAAATTGTTGGACCGGTTATCAATGGGTGCCATTTGGCCCATTGTAACATTGGGCGCCGCCTGCATTGACTGATATTGAGACCTATAAACAAACAAAACATTTATTTAAACAAAATATTAAATTAAGGATTGTTTTGGAAAAACCTTTGGGCCATAAACTGTTGATTAGTCTGTTGGCCAACCATTTGCTGCTGTGTTTGCAATTGTGTTCTCATCATCATAGAATTGTGTGACGGGTGCTGATACCCAGGTGGCGGTTGACCTGACCCTGGTCCAGATATTTGAACAGATTGTTCCATATTCTGCATTGGCATTTGATTAGCGAATGCCATATTAGGAGGACCGCCATAATTGTTCTGTTGCTGGACTGACATGTGATGCATAGGTTGTGACGGATTCACAGTTTGGTTGACGTTTTGCATCGAATACATTTGACTTTGAGGTGGATTTACTTGCATTTGTGGGGCCGGTCCTCGCATTTGAGCCCTCATTGTCATCACTTGCTGTCGTCCCTGATATACAGGTTGGGGCGCAACCGATGTGGCCATAATTGGCGGAGTGGGTGTCATATTGGGAGCATTAGGGGCCTGAATATTATATTGATGGGTTGTTTGATGTCTTGAGCTCAGCATATGTCTGAGTGCTCCTTTAGAATGACCAGCAGAAGGTCTGGCTTCTGCAAAACGAGGTCCAACCATTTGCTGTTGTGGCGGATAGTATTGCTGTTGAGCTATTTGTTGAACGGGCGGTTGCGCCGTCTGAGGCTGTGATCCATACCAGTTCTGTGACATCGGTTGTGTATTAGGCATTGAATGTGTTTGTGTTGGAAGGGGTGCGCCATATGAGTCGCTATATGCGGCAGACATACGAATGGGAGGCGTTTGTTGACCACTATTTCCATTGGCGTTCTTTGGTTGTCGTCTTCGACGCTGTGTTTTGGCCTTTTTAGGAGTGGGTGCGCGAAGAGTGGTATCCATCATAGGATCACGTCTCATTGGGTCGTCCCCCATATTCATATTAGGCATCATTTGATTCGAAACCATTTGATTGGTATTCATCTGATTTGGAACCATCTGTTGTGGAGGTAAATGATGTGTCAGAGGAATGCGTTCATTTGTAATGGGTGGCGCTGCGGGGGTCGGTATTTGTTCGATCACATCTTCAGGAGGAAGAGGTGGGGGCTCTAAATAATATGAAATTGGTTTTCGGAAAGAATGGCTGTGTCGGGACAACAAATAGTGGTTTTCTTCGCCTCTTAAAGGTTTACGTTCGAGACGTACGGCCCCAAACCAGGTCCAACTCAATGGCGATGGATTCTTATGTCCTTCGAGGAGCTCCCAGGGAGAGACCTTTTGTTTCTCTGCCACTTGAAGTCCCTGTTTCTTATCAATTGAGTCAAATCCAGCGATTTTGTTGCCTTTGGTGTCAATGAGTGAACCCATGGGTTCGCATGTAATCACTTCGCACTGCTGTTTGACAATTGGAAGCAACTGTCGCACCATTTTTATGCCCGGAGTTATTCTATCGATATTCAACTCCTTTTTAAGTTTTTTGATTAAGTTTTGGTATTGTTTTTTAGTCTCTTCTCTGGGCTCAGAAGAGTCTGAGACCTGAGTGGTGTGCATCAGAACACATAACATATCCAATACTGTTGTAAATATCTCGTAATTGATCTGTGGGTCCACTATTGTATAGCTGATCAGCTGAAGAAGAAGAACAGCCCAATCATTGATAAGAGAGTTGGACCGTTGAATCATATCAAACATTCCTCCGACGAGACTAAGTCTAAGCTGAAGGCCCTCTTGAATGGCGTGTTTGGCCTTCAGGTCATCACAAAGTTTTTCATTTATAGCCTGTAATAACTGACTGTACAATGAATTAAGAAGACATTCCCTTTGATCGTCTTGTCTTTTCAAACACATCAACACTAGAGAGAGGAATGGCTGATGGCTTAATAGTGAGGGCGGCTGATTGGAAACGTTGTTAGAACTGTTCTTCTGCTGCTGAAAGTTTCGGTCTTTGTTTTTAGAATACGACCCCTGATTCGATTGATTCAAACCGGTGGACATCCAATTCGCTGATTCCAACACATTTGCGGCCACTTTGAGTATTTTTCCCTCGACAGCACTGGGCAATTTTGAGATAAGAGGACCGATCAGCCAAACTCTATCCTTTTGACAGTTATTATCGTTATTCGATTGTTTATAAAATGTTTGCTTTGAATTATTTCGGGCACAGAATAGAGATAATTGCGTTGAATTCGAGGGATTTTTTGCCATTTCTTCACTCGAATTCTGGAAGTAGTCGACCGTCGCTTTGGCCACATTGTCGAGCCATACATTAATTTCAGTTGAGGACTGGGCATACATTAGCTGTAACTGAAGCCACGATACCCTTATAGACCATTCGTCTAAATTCTGGAGAATCTTGGCAATTGCTGTTTTTTGGTCGGAGTCCAGTTCTGGTAAAGCACTCATTGCAATCAGTTTTGGGTGACATATCATATTCAAGAGGTGTTGCGCCTCTTTGTGGGACAGTTTGGGATCCAAAAGCAATTTATTCAGTATTTCTGGTTCTATCATAAAACCTCTGAGACATCTGTCGTGAACCCATTGTTGGCCACAAATCTGTCGCAACGCATATTTGGCGGCTTCGCTGAGACCAGCCTTTTCCATAACTCCTGTCTTTGAAGATAATTGTCTGAAATCAGATCAAAATTCAAAGAGAATTAATTAAAACCAATTGAAAATTATAATAAAAAACTAACAAAATTCCGATTTCTGCCAACTCTTCATCAGTTCCGGTGGCCATCGATCCCAAGATATCACTTATAGTGATTTCTCCCTTATTTTCAGTTTTAGTTTTTGTTTGTTCAGTATTTCGTTTTTCAGCAGAATTTCCTATTTTTGTCAAAAAAAATGTCAATAATTTCTTTTTAAATAAAGATTTAATTTATACCTAAAACAAGAATAGCCTTCAGAACAGTCAAAACGATTTCAATTCTGAGAGTACTGTGAGCCGCAGCCAACAGGTATCGATCGCACGGATATTTTATGTTATAGTGAGGCCTTTGACTTGGGTTCGGAGGCGTCTGAGCCAAAACAAGAGGACCCGGACTTGTTAGAGAATATCGCGAAGAAGTTGCGAAAGAGACCATTGTATTAGAAGACAACGGCGTTTCTGACGTCTTAAATAGACAAAGCAACAGATGACAAGTGAGTCGAGCTCCAGGTTCTGCATCATCTGCTCCTTCACTCGAAGATGGCGCCAAAAGAGAAGGGACGGCCACTTGAAGTATGAAGTCTTTGAGTGAAAAACATCGCCTCGCGATTAAAATAGAGGTAAAAACGGCTAAATTGTCGTGAATTGAAAGGTCTCCCACTTCGACCTGAGTCAACAAATCATAATAACTCTTTGGATTTGATGAACAACAGAGGGCTTTGAGAGCACTCAACCATTCACTACTTAAGTGAGAACAGGAAGCGGTCAGTTCGGCGCAGAGGACAGACATTTCGTTGAGTTTGTCGACATCACTGGCCATCGAAATGTTTTGAATGGCATTACAAACAAAACTGTAGCGATCCGTAAGATTCTCATTAAGATTCCTGATGTGGATCGGATCCACTTTAAGTTTAGGATTTTTGAGGTAATCGGCCATAACTGAGGCATTCAATCGCATGTTTGACGAAGAGTTCTCTGAGTGAAGACTCATCTGAGAGTTACTCATTTGCTTAATCTTTGACAACATTTGGGTAAAACTGACGGAATCGTGATATTTGGTCCTCAAATAGTTGTAAGACGAGTGCAAATCCCATAAATAAAATAGAATACACCGCTCGGCAGAGGAACAGTCACTCGGATTATTGACATGTCGGACCAGTTTCCATAAACCTTCGAATACGGCGACTGTCTCTTCGTGTGATACCAGAAGACAAGTTTGATATCTATAGAGAATACCAACGATATAGAGGCCAATGGATGTGCCATAAGTTCGGGCCAAAATTGGACACTTCTGATGTAATTGGAGGTCGACTTCGACTAACTCTTTGAGCATTTGAATAACGAATTCAATTAGACCATGCACATTCAGAGCCAATTCCATTAAATCAAAGAGAAAAGCAATGGACTCAATCAGTGGCAAATAGTTGGCACTTCCAATGGCCACACCATTTAACATCTCAACGGCTGCTGTGGCACAAGAAGTGGTAACCACGTGCTGATCAAACGTCGACAATCCCTGAAACTTATTGACAGCGGCTTCGAAGTTAAAGCCTTCTTTAATGGCGTGTTTCTTGACTTTTCCGCCATCACTTATATCCATCGATGACTTCCTATTGAAGAGTTTATTTATCTCTTTAGTAATCTTTTTCACCACATGTTTGGCCTCGTCTTTAGCCTTTCCGACGCCATATAATAGAATATGTCTTTGATTGCAGTCGTGAGCGAAAGTATCGTCTTGTGGTAGAGGGAAATGCATTGTATATAACAAATGTCTGGCCGTCGCGTTCTTCACTGGAATTTCAGGCATTGGAAAACTTGTGGAATGAGATCCCAATCCGGTGTTGGGCTCATCCTCTTTATCAGATTCAACAGAGTCTGGAAGCAATAAATCTGCGAAAAAATTGGTTCAGTTTTGCCGACAAAAAAATGGAAAAAAACGAAAAAATTTGGAAATAAAAGTAAAAGAAGAGAACCATTAAAAGAATTGTTTGGATTGTAATATGAAGTAATGAAACCAATAGTTGAGGGCCGACCCAAACCTTTACGCCTTTTAGCAAAAGGGCCTTAATTTGTATATTTGTTCAGTTATTGGTATTCAAGTGATTCAAGTCATGCAAAGACCGATAATTGATTTGATTTGTATTTCAATGGAATTCATGCCATAAATAAAATGATATAAAAAAGAGTTAATCAAAAGTGAAAACCAATAAAAGATAAGAAAAGAAATAAAACTAAGAGTTGGTTGAGTGACACATACCCGCCTGGTCTGACATATTCTGTTGACCAGCTTTAATGTGTTGCAACAGTTTGTCCAGATCTTCGTCCAGGTTTTCATCGATGTCCATTGAAGGCATGTCCCAATTGGGCTGATTGTTCTGATTGGCATTCGTGCTGTTAGACAGCGGATCAAACATTGGTAATGAAGAACTCGATTGACTTTTTTGAAGACTGTTGGGTACGAGTCCTCCCAAATGGTTGTGATTCGTGAGATCGTTGTTTGTCGACATATTGGGCACAAAACCTGCCAAAGAAGGCTCTTCTGCACTGGTCTTCGAAGTACTTGCGGTGGGAGTCAAAAGAGGAGTGTTCGGGGAATTGGAGAACTGTCCCCTCGATATAAGGGTAGACATATACAAGTCGTGAGAAAAGACATCACAACGTATTAATTCACCGAAGAGTAGTATTAGATTAGAAAAGGCCTGTTTGTTGTCAGGACTATTGAGTCCTATTCTGTCCTCATATACCGGTGCCTGTACGTCCAAAAAATTCAATAAAAGGTTTTGATATATAGGGGTTGACAGAAGAGAATCTGAGGACTTATTGACATTATTTGTGTTGGAACTGGTGTTTGTGTTTCCGTTGAGAGCACTGCCAGAAGTGTTATTATTTTCCGAATCCATTTCATCACTACTTTCGATGTCTTTATCTGCTGTCAGTTCTAATTGACGTTTTTCAAGGAGTTTTGCGACCACAAGAGCTCTGTGTTCACCCGTCCTTTTAGTGGTAACGGCCCACTCACATAACAACCGAACAATCGGCTCGTCTTCGGCTAAAATATCGGTTACATTTGGTACCGAATTTTCAGAATTGTTTCCATCGTTTGAGTTATTATTTGTTTGATTATTACTATTATTATTATTATTAACACTAATATTATTATTATTATTATTGTTATTATTATTAGTATTACTATTATTTTGATTTGAATTAAGGGTTGAAAATATTTTTGAATATAGAGTATCGATGGAGTTGTTTGCGTCCAGTTTATCGAAACACTGCTTGTCCAAACAGTCCAAAACATGCAACAGTTTGTTGACAGTAGTGCCGGCCGTTTGTTGCCATCGATCACAAAACCAATGCATTTCTGACATTTTGCTCCGTTGTCTGATCTGTTCCTCTGCTTTACGCAATTCATTGCGAAGATACTGATTGTGTGGTCGCGAAGGCATTGGAAGGTTTGACGGCTCACACGGAAGTAAGTCTAGAGGAGAACCCTGTAGAGTAGCCGCTCCTTTAACATCACCGATATTAAGCCATATAAGAGATGTGGGACAGTCCAGTGTTATTACTTGAATCATAACTGAAAGACCTAATATGACGTACCGGTGATGCGAACAATTCATTAGTTCATTAAAACAGGACATAATCTGAGCGCTTGAACTCTGGTTAATGCCATTCGTTGCCGTATTATTGGAAGCATTGGCTGAACTTCCCGTAGTGTTAGTACTTCCGTTAGGAGTGACGCCATTTACTAATGTATTATTTGTACTATTCTTTGCATTCATTTCTTTATTATCTTCTACTTTGATGGCATCTGTAACCGAATCAGATGTTTGGCCACTACTGTAATCGGACACCAGTTGACTAAGTTTTTTGGCGCATTGAAAGGCAAGTTTGCGCGACAGGTGTTCCGATTGAGTGAACTCATCCACGTATTGAAGAACTAACGGCACAACTATTCCGATCACAGAATCGTCAGATGACTTGATTTTCTCCAACAGTTCCAAAAGCCATAACAAGAAGTCTTGTTTGTCGAGAAGTCCGCCTTCGAACAAATGACGGGTCAGTTGTGTGTAGTATTGCCACTGTTTTGGTACTTCATCGCTGGTAATCGATGTGTTGATTGCTCCGCTGACGGGAGTGGTGGCAGTCGGTGCCACTCCGTGATAGAATTCGGACAGTTTTGTGAACTGTTCTTTCAAGAAACGACACAAAGTACTGGTCCACTCCTGAGCCGGGTCTGGCATTTGACGCTTTTTCGACTTATTGTTGGACTCAGACATTGCTATTTGATAGGCGTAAGACATCTTCAGAAACCACTCGGCCTTAAACATCGGGACTTTGAACTCATATAACGTCAAAAATATTTCCTCCTTTTTGTTAAAAATGGGAACCTTTCGCGACAATTGAGACAAAGTCTTTGTATTTGAAGCCAAGTCCTTAAACCAGGCGTCGACTGCGTTCTTCGACTTTGACGTCACTAACCATATGTTGTCTTTATTAGTGATCTGTTGTTTCTTTCGAGTGCTTTCCGGGAATGTATTTAACTCTAGTTTTTTGGACAAAAGAGCGCTGAAATACGACCCGAACTTATTTGGTGTTAGATTTGAATTGCGGGCCGACCCGTACTCGTCGGTTATCAATGAGCTGTTACTAAAGCCCTGCTTCACATTAACGGCTGTCAACTCATCCTAAGAGACAACCAATCAATTGATCAAAATTTAAATCAATTTTAAGAATATTTTATAAGATATCAAACTCAAAGTCAAACCTCTTTTTGTTTCGGGTCCTGTGGATAGACATCTGGTGGACCCAATTTGTTCCTCTTTAGTGGCCGCTTCTCATAGAGCCAACTCGAGACCACCACTCCAGACATGTCTGACTAAAGAGTCGTCAAACAAGTGCCTGATTTACATAAAATTTAGACAAACTTTTGACAATTTGTTGTCATTTTTATTTTGTAACTCATTTTTTACATTTTTATATCGCATTGAATTAGAATTGAGTCAAAAGGTGTCAACACTTATGTCTTTCGGTGCGCTTTACACAACTTTTTAAGAACCCTTTAAGACCAGTATTTATGGTTAACTTTGATTGACACTATTCTAGGCTAGAATTTCTAGCCTAGTCTAGAATCTAGACTCTAGATTCTAGACGAAACTAAGCTAGGTTAGCCTTTTCCATCTGAATTATTTAGTAAAGTAAAGGATAAATTTGATATTAAATTTGAGTGATGTTTGAATCAGAGCTTCTATGCATTTGAGGAGAAAACATGCTCAGCAGGTTTTTTCAAGCTTTCAATGTACAGGCACAATGATACAAGTTATTACTAGAACACACATAAAAATTATTTTCAAAAAACCACTATTTTCAAATTTCCAAAAATTTTTGAATGATTGTAAAAGCTACCGGATAAAAATTTGACCTTGATCAGACGAAAGAAGAGATATAAAAGAACAATTTTTGTGCTGGGCAAATTTTCGAATTCCAGTGCAGAAAGGTTCTAGAGTGATTCAAATTCTGAAAATTGAAATTATCAATTGAGACAAGTGTTACATCGGTTTTAACTAAATCAGGCATGCTGAATCGATTGATGTAAGCTAAAAAGTTGTATCTTGTAAGGTTTCTGAGTAAATGTCATTTTTAGTGAAAATATCTAGTTTTTTCTTTATAAATCAAAAACTATTAGTGATAAAAGATTTAAAATTTCATTTTTAGATTTAGCATGCTTGATTTATTCAGAAACGATACAATATTTGTCTATATCAGTAACTTCAATTTTCTGAATTTAAGGCCCTCTAGCGCCAATTTGCACTAGAATTCAGCAATACGCCAAGAACAAAATTGTTCATTCATATCTATTCTTTCATTTGGCATATGAACCATTTTCATCTGAGCAAAAAAATCCCATAGAAACAGTCAAAGTTAAAATTTTCAAAAAGCTAATAATGGCAAATTATACATTAATTCTGACTAAACTAAGCATGCTGAATCTAAAAATGAAATTTAAAAGTCTCTATCATTAGTAGTTTTGGTTTTATAAAGAAAAAACTAGAAATTTTAACTAAAAATGGCATTTACTCGGAAACCATACAAGATAAAACTTTTTAGCTTTCATCAATCGATTAAGCATGCTTTATTTAGTCAAAATCAATGTAACATTTACCTTATTT
>JAQGCE010000966.1:0-10048 GCA_034699185.1 Eupelops torulosus | reverse complement strand
CGCTATTATATCAGTACTTCTCGACAGTTGAGAAGAATTCAGTCCAACGCCAGGTCTCCAGTGATCGGACACTTCTCGGAAACACTTTCAGGTGCTTCCAGTATAAGAGCTTACGGAATGACCAAACAATTTATCAATGAGTCGAACCTTCGCGTTGATATACATCACGAGTCAACTTATGAGTCGATGGTTGCAAATCGATGGCTTTCCACTCGACTCGAATTTCTTGGATATAGTATTGTATTAATTGATGCCATTTTTGTTGTGTTGACCCGAAATAATGTAAGTCCGGGTTTGGCCGGTCTTTCATTAAGTTATGCCATGAAAATAACGGGAACTCTCAATCAAATGGTGACCGCGAGTACGACACTCGAGACCGATATTGTGTCAGTCGAGAGATGTATTGAATACACACAAACTCCGACTGAAGTATAGTTAATATAATTTTGTAAATTTTGTTAACATTTTATTTGACTTTTAGGCCGAATGGTTCATAAATGAGACAAAACCAGACAAAAAATGGCCCCAAAATGGTTTGATTAAATTTCAAGACTACAGCACAAGATATAGAGAGGGCTTGGATTTAGTACTGAAGCGTTTGTCATTCACTATACCATCGGGAAAGAGAGTTGGTGTTGTGGGGCGCACTGGTGCAGGAAAATCATCACTTACATTATCTTTATTCAGATTACTTGAGCCCATGAGTGGCACTATTTTTATTGATTCGGTGGACATATCGAAGATAGGACTCTATGAACTCAGGTCCAAACTAACAATTATACCTCAGGAGCCAACTCTCTTTACTGGATCTTTAAGAATAAATTTGGATCCATTTGACGGTTACAATGATGATGAGATCTGGACAGCATTAGAATTGGCTCACCTCAAAACATTTGTACTATCACTCAATCAGGGATTAGACTATCCTTTAACAGAAGGCGGCAACAATTTAAGCGTAGGTCAAAAACAGCTAATATGTTTGGCCAGAGCTTTACTTAGGAGATCACGTATTCTTGTATTGGATGAGGCCACCGCTGCCGTCGATGTCGAAACAGATGACTTGATTCAAGAGACCATCCGCACAGAATTCAAAGACTGTACTATCGTTACAATTGCTCATCGATTGAACACAATTTTAGATTACGATATGATTCTGGTTATGGACAGCGGAAGGGTTCGGGAATTTGATTCTCCGCAGAATTTAATCGAAAACCCGGACTCAATATTTTATTCGATGGCAAAAGACGCCGGACTTCTCTGAAATTAAAACTTTTGTTTGATTTATAATATTTTCATTAATTTTGTTTAAAATTCATTTTATTAGAAATATTTAAATTAAAAAAACCATAAAATGTTTAAAACTTTATTCTAAACGTTTTCGACCCAAATATGTGAATAGGATTTGCTTTTTTTGAGGGAAGAGTCTAAGGATTTACAGCTTATCGTTTGCCATAAATCCTCGACTTATTTGCGATAGGCTTTAATTAGTGGGTTATTATTGGGTTAAATACAAACTTCATATCCGTGAAGAAAAGCAAAATATGTGTCCAATTTATTTTCAGTTCAAATTTAGTCGAATAACTGGTCATTTGAAAAGTCATGAACAGCACAATCATCTATTTATTCATTCTGTTTGCCTTCAGTTTGACTACAATTGAGTCACAATTGGGTAATAAATTATTCCAAGATATTAATCGAGTTTATAATTTATATATTAATTGAAATGTTACAGAACTGCCACAATTTCGATCTCGAATCACAATTTTCGACTTAGTGTTCAACAATTGGATGACAGCATCGATCGCCTCATTTGGTGTAATAATTGACTATTTTATGGGTAATATTCCTTATCCGAGTGAAAGGAATACCACCCGACTGTTCGATTATATCGACAATAATTATGATCAAAGGCTAGATCTCAAAGAATTCCAATCATATCTAGTTAAATTATTCCACGCCCAGGGTATGGCATTCCACTTTTTCTAATTTAATTAGTTTTTAAATCTGAATCAATTAAATTAATTTAAGTTTTATTATAATAATTATATTATCCTTGAATTGAATATTACTGAAAAATAACTCAACTTTCAGATTATAATTCAAATGAATTTTTTTTGATTCGATCCAAAATAGTCATAATTACTATTATTTTTATTTTTCATTAATGATAAACAGCCCTAAAATTTTTGAATATTAATTAATTAAGACTTGGATTTAATATCTTAGATGTGGTTAGCTTTGAATTTGGACGAAAAGTGTCTGCACTGGAAATCGCTGACCATTTCTCTCTTTTGGGAGAAAAGACACAGAATATGCGTTGGAATTGCTTTTTAGATAATTTCGATGAGAATAGCGACTCTTCCATCGATTTTAAAGAATTTGAAACAATCAAAAAGAAAAGGTTTGATGCCTTGAATTGTCTTATTTGTATCAAATACCACAACCATTGCATTGATTTCAAAGAAATTTATTTAACAAAAATCTGATTTTAAAAAATGTAATAAAAATCGTCTGAAAACAAATCAAATAAATTATTTAAAATTTTAAGAGAAAAAAAGTGATTCATAAAAATCTAATATTTCTTTTGAAATTCAAATCAAAACCTAAACTAACATCTAATTAGAGGTTAGAAACGAGTTCTTGGCTACAGATATAATCAGAGCTAAAAAATGTATGACTAATGAAAAGCGGTGAGAAGTCTGACTCGGGATCTCTTGGTCTCACTTTTCAGTGAAAAAAGTAATCTCTCGTTTGGATTAAATATGAAATATAGAAATATATAGAAATATATATAAATGTATATAAAACACACATTTTTTGTTTCTAATCAAAAAACAAGTTTTTTCGTGACTTGAATAAAGTTTCAATTACTTAATCTAAATAATAATAAGTTTTATACATTTTCAAGGTTATTTATGGGCTGTGAAAAAAATCTCTCTGACTATAATAGAGAGATGAATGTATACATAAAAAATTTCTCTTTTGATTTTTAAATTACAAAGAGTATAAACGTATTATAATAGAAGTTTTATATAATAATTAAAAGGATAGAAAAATAATAAACGAGTTTTGGTATAAGTGGTTGAGAATATTTAACAGCCAGTAAAAAAGTTTCTTTGTATTCATTTAGGAATCATAATTACCAAACTCTTTGTATTTATTTAGTAGTGTTTTATTATTTTTCTCAAGACTTTTATTTCTTACAACAATATAAAAGTGTATTATGTATTGCAAGTGGTTTTGAAAAAATAAAATACTAATCAATATTTTTTTATTGCTTCGCACGTAAACCAAATGTATGTTAAAATATTTTTGAAATTTATTTTAATTTTATCGAAACTAATTAATTTTAATTGATATAAATTATTAGACTGTGGAGAGAAAGAGATAGAAAGCAGCTACGAACTTTCTCTCATCTATATCTATCACATATACTGTTACTCTTATTGTAGGCGTATGAGTCATATTTTATTTTTGATTCCCACTATAATTTCAATTTGCTTTGTTTAAATTTTCATATCAAGGATGAATATATAAACTGAAATTTTAGAATTTATTTATAATTTTCATCTATTCATTGTCAATTGAAAATAATAAGTTATTCAAAAATCAAGGGAATATGAAAATGAATAATAAAAGTTGTAACGAAATTTTCAATCAATAGCCTGAATATTTAATTATAGATTCCGTCAGATTTGGTGAACACCCAAATAGAGGTCTCATAATTAACGGATAATATTAATAATTTGAATAAACGTAATTACATTCAACAAAAATTCAATAAAACTAGCTATTTCAGTTATCAAATTGTGATATATTGACTTATTAATGTGAAACCAACCAAGTTGTCTACCAAGAAAAGTAAGTAACTGTGTCTTTAGTGTTAAAAAAAGGAAAACTTTTGGCTAAAACCACCAAAAAATAAAAACATAAACAAAAAGATTGAAACAAAAATAAAAGCGTTTGGTTTCTAAGCGAAAGTTTGTTGCCTGTGAACAGCTATAGTCAAAATTGTTAAGCATAGGCTAAGCTAAGGCTATATAGTAAGCTATATAGTAGTCTTGTACAGTCTATTGTCAATAAATGTCATTTACGGACATGTGCTTTAAAGATAACTAATTTAATTATGCATTAAAATCGATTATTTATTCATTTTCATAAAAACCCATTCAGTCAGTCATTACATCCATTTTGTTATTAAAATCATTTTTAAAAATTGTTTATTTTTCATTCAAAAACGCATTGAATATAATGTGAATCAGTTTTTTGTTTTGGATTTAATGCAAAGTTTTTGAAAAACAGTTTTTGTTTTTTATTCAAATCAAAAGTGAAAACAAAGAAAATAATTAAACGAAAATATTTTGCAAATTATTTTTCACATTATTTCTGAGAAAACATTATTTCTCTAATATTTGTGTGGATTTTATATTAGCCATGGATTCGGTTTCGGCCAAACTTCGGGACAAAAGGAACCGAGTGTTAGAGCGCGAGACCAATGAATTAAAGGACGAGTTGTGCGCAATGAGACATATCGTCCATCTCTTGGATAACATCAAACGGGTCTCAAATGATTGCATCCAATACTTACATCTTATGGTAGACGCAGCCCTCAGAACAGATAATAATCAATTGGATCAACTCAAAGATGACGTCCAAGAGCTGGAGGATGAGCTCAAGACATGGGAACGCAAATATGAGCTCATGTCTCAGATGCAGTCAATGCCCGATAATATAACTTCCATTAAATCCAATAACAAATCAAATGTTAATAAAATCGTAAACAATAATAATTCGCATAAATTTAATGCCAATAACGACATCACAAATGATTCCATTACTGAAGCCAATGGTGGGGTCGACCTCTCAGAACGTTATGAAGTGTCTGCAAATGGCAGCTATTATGATAGCGATCGGAATGAGGACTGCGCCCAATCTTCACACAATTCAATGGTTTTGATGCCACAGGAGTTGTGCGAAATGTCAATGGAGACCAAAGATAATGAACACGTTCTCATCAATTCAAGTGAAGCATCTCCACAATCATCACATCATCAAAGGACGGGCTCTCCATTACTAGATGCGATGCCTCTGCTTGGGACAGGTGTTCAGGATTTGTCTTCTGGCAAATCTTTGTTTGAATGCGATTTCAATGGATGTGATTTCCGCACAAATATGAGACAGCGTTTAGTTATGCACAAGAGGTTACACGCGGGAGAAATGCTCTTCTCCTGCGATATTCCCGGCTGTGGCTATCAATCCAATTATAAGGGAAACATTAAGATTCATAAAAAGCACAGACATCGCATCGATTCCGATGACAACAAAGAATACTCTCCACTAATAATTAATACTCAGAATAATAATAATTTAAGCCATAATTTAACCAAAAATAATAACTTTTCTTCGAATTTGATTCGAAAACGTAAGCGAAAGAAGAAGTTTAGATTCACTGTCAGCCGAACCAATGCTAACGTTAAGACGACAGGCGGTGGCGGACAAATCGACAACGACCCCAACCCCAACGCACAAACTGCTAAAACAGAACGTATCTCAACTCTATTCACGTGTACTGTCAAAGGATGTAACTATCGGTCCAAATGGAAACAGTGTCTGACTGCCCATCAATTACTTCACGCGGGAGTTAAGCCATTCAAGTGTGACCACCCGGGCTGTAACTATCGGACAAATTTCAAGGGTAATGTCAACGTACATAAACGAGTCCATCGGGAAAGTCAATACCAATGCCAAGTAAACGGGTGTCAGTTCTCAACGCCGTGGAAGAACTCATTCAATCAGCACCAGAGGAATCACATCATTAATAATACCGAAACCACTCTTAATATCGATAATCACATCGAACTCCACAGCGATGACAACGATTATGAAGAAGAAGACGAGGAGGACGCAGATCAAGAAGACTCGTCGCCGGAACAGATTCTGCCACAGCTGTCAGTCCAAAGAAGCGTTTTGAAGACAGTTGTACCTCTGCTTCCTGTCCAACACATCCAGAATTTGAGTACAAATGAATTGGTGACAAAGCATCGCAACGGCGAATCAACCAAAATGCAAACCATAGCACAACCACTCGTCCCACCAATGGTTGGTGTCATCAAAACTATTAAATCTGAATTCTAATGCTGACCTCATCCGAGCGCCCATTAGTCATAATGACAGCACAATTTACTCACTTTTAGTTTTTCTCATTTTCCTAAATATTTCATTAATTAGTTTTTAACTTATTTTCTGAGTTTTTGTCAATTATTTTGATCTGAAATATGATTTGACGGCAAGTCTTGAAGGAAGATATATTCTGTAACTCTGACCAAAGGACTCCAAACACTCAACACATGACAAAAAGCAAAGTATTTTATCGCAAACCTATGCCCAGAATCTTTAGGTTTTCCAAAAACAAGCGTTTAATTGATATTCAGAAGAAACAAATCTCATTGGAATACACTTTTTATGAGATATCCAAATACTTACAGATCTTCCGATCGTTTACTAAATATTTGTTTAAATATTCATTTTTCTAAAGACAAGAGAATATGATTTCTGATAACTTCTTATAAAGAAATAGTTTTAAGAAATATATTAATAATTAATATAATGTTTAACTTTTTAAACGATAGCTTATAATTGAGATAATATTCTTCCAAAAAGAGATAGAAAAGAGAACTTATATTGAAATTATTGCTTATTTCTTAAGTAAAACTCTTAAGAATCTATAATTACAGTAATAATAAGAATTATGAGTAAGAACTATATTATAAAATTGACATTACTTTAGAATAAGTGATGTATTTATTCAGGTTTTCATCGTTTATATAAATTATATTCCAATACATTATAAATGTTTAGCCATTTATTTGAGTGAATTAAATGAAATGTCAAATAACTTAATGTTTCCTTAATTTTAATGAAATATTAAGTTATTTGAAGGACTTTAATACCTCTTATTATTATTTATAGCCATTAACTGTATTTCTCACAACATTTTAATATAACAGTTATTGTCATTCATTGCTATTATAATCCTCTAATCGTTTCATTTTTATTAAGTTATGTTTAACTTTAATTTGAGTACAATTTTTATATTTTGTTTGTTTTTTATTTTATTTGTCTTTTTGTTTATAACTTTTTAGTTATTATTTTGATTTGTTTTTGATGTTGTCTTTAATTAATAGTATAGCAGTTCTAATGATTAGAATAATTAGTAATAATTACTAATTGTGTATATATTCCTTATTTGCATTATTTTTCTTAATTTTCATTATAATTATTATGAATTAAATTTGATTATCACCTAATTTAAGACATACATGAAAGACAAGATCCCATTTGCTTTCTATTATATAAAATAGACATTAATTTAAAATTTTATGATAAACTGTTAATACATTAAACAGTTTTTATGCAAAACAAATATAAATATCTTTATATTCGCAGAGTTTTCCTTTTTTTTGTGAAATTATTATTTAGTTTTAAATGATTTGTTTGAATATATTTTTTGGTGAAATACTTAATGATTATCTACTTTTCTGTGTTTTCCATTCGTTTTCTATATTTTGAGACAAATTTATTCTTCATTTTCTATGAAAATAGTCTTAAATTTCGATAATATTTGAGTCGAAATAATTCTAACTTATATTCGAACAAAATATACCAATAATTATGAGACAAATATTTATAAAATTTTCAGTCAATTGAATGATAACTCTTAGCAATCGATTTATTGATGAAATATATATATAGTTTTCAATCATTTGTAAGTCAATTCAAAATAACGTTTTGTCTTATTTTCAAATCATAATAAAAATATTGTATTAATTATAATGAATTCAAATCCGAAACGTTTTCTATTAATCTTATTTTCAAATATTTTCCTTTATTTTCAAAAATAGTTCTTAAATATTATGATTAAGAAGTAATTATACTAAAAATGATATTAATTTTTTTTTCTCTATATGAACAAGATACTTTTTATGTTAGGATAACCTTAGATTCGTAGATTCCTAATGCTTTATCACATTTTGAGTGTAATTCATAAAAAGACCACTTTTGACAAACTCTCAACAAAAGATCAATTGTTTGTTGACTGAAAAGCATAGCTTCAGAGTTGTGGTCATAACAGAAGCAGATCGACTGACACCTGAAGCACAACACGCCTTAAGACGAACCGCAGAAAAGTATGTGTCCACCTTTCGGCTCATTATCGCAGAAATCTCTTCGCCAATCATTCCGGCCGTTAAGTCGAGATGTCTTCTCATAAGAAACAGTTCTCCAAAAGTGTCAAAAATCACATCAATTTTGATGACAATCGCGAAGAAAGAAGTGATTAATTTGTCGGAAGGAACGGAACAAAAAATATTTAATTATGACCACAATTTGCGTACTTATGTTCTAAATCTATTCTGTGCTTCAAATTGAAGCCTTCAATCGAGTCAGTCGTCAATTATTGAATGTTCAGAACCTAAATGGAATCATTTAATTCAATTGAACTAGGGCTTGATATTTTCGATTTTAAGAGGGAACACACTTTCCTTAGTTAACTCAAACTGTCCTTTAAGTTGAAACAAATTGTTATTAAAAACATTTGAAACATAAATACATTTAGAGTTGAGATTCTTTACAATAGTTTCCCAACGAATATAAAAATTATAAAAATATATTAAATCGAAAAAAGAGGACAAAAGTTATAACAATTTAAATGAAAATTTGATTTTCAGAAAAATATTATTTAAAGAGAAATCAGTCGATAAGAACAGACCACTCGTGCGGTACTTTTCCGAATTGAATGTCTCTTAAACTGTGGTATAATCTCATTTGAAGGGATTCAGACTCAGAAGGAGTGGGTAGTGTTAATACTTCATTCATATAGTGAATTGTGCCAATGGGACAGACAACCACTGCAGTGCCGGAACAGAACACTTCGAGCAATCGTTTCTCTTTAATCAATTGTTTGACTTCACTCATAGTTATTCGCCGTTCCGTTACTTTAAATTCATTCCAAGATTTAGCCAATTGTAAGAGTGATATTCGGGTCACTCCCGGAAGGATAAGTCCATCTTTGAGTGAAGGAGTGACTAACTCTTTCTCTCCGTTTTCGTTGATTATAAAGAAGAATACATTCATAGCTCCGGCTTCGGTCACTTGATGGTCATCCCCGAAGAGCCAAAGTGTTTGTTGTAAACCCATCTTTTCGGCTAATTTTTGAATTGCAAGCGCTGGTCCATAGTTAGCACCCAATTTTTTATCACCAACCCCTCCCGGCCAGGATCTAACAAAACGTGGATCAGCCAATACATTAATTGGCTTAACTTTACTGTCACCAAAATATGCTCCGGCGGGACAACAAATTATGTAAAGAATGGCATCTTTAGAGCTGTGAACTCCCAGCGCTTCCTCAGTTCCAATAAAAGTGGGTCTTATATAGAGGGAGGCTCCCGTCTCATAAGGAGGCACCCAATCGGCGTCCACTTTAATTAATTTCTTCATACATTCTGACAACTCTTTTACGTCAAAATCCTATTAAGTATTAAAATTATTTATTTTCAATAGTAAGTATCATACGCTAACACTGTTTGCAGGGGTTTCCCCACAAAAAAAAATTGGCGTTTTGTCTTATAACTTTTTTTATGTAAGCGTTTCAATATAAATGTAGACTATTTCGTATATACAACTACATTAAAGTTAGAGATATTTGAGTATATTTATAATTTATCCACTTTTTGGACGTTTGACTGACATCTGTTGGACAAAATAGTTGGAAAGTAAACTCTAACTTATGTTGTAAGAGCAGATAATTGTTATGAAAGACTCAATTCATATCTTATCTGATAAGATATTTCATTTCAAAACTTAAAAACATATGTTGTTTACTCATTTTAAACCTATAGCTAATAATCATAAACAATTATCCTTTGACATTTAGATAAATGAGATTAGCACTAAAGTGTTTACTCACCGGTAGATCAAGCCTTTCCGCCGAACTTTTCATTCTTTTCATATTCATATCGGGTCTGAAAATTCTGATCTTTCCATCGATTCC
>JAQGCE010000965.1:0-10050 GCA_034699185.1 Eupelops torulosus | reverse complement strand
TTAAATTTTTTATATAACTTCATAAAAGATTTATAAATTTTTGTCTAAAAATACCTTTATTTGGAGATCAATCAAGATCCTATGTGTTTATTCTGTGTCTTAGACAAAACATGTACCTGCTTTACCTCTACCTAGAAAGGTAAAAAAACTCGTATTAGGTAGAGGTAAAGCAGACATTATGCCAAGAATAGATATTATCATTATGAATTTTTGGTGTCAATTTGGCCGCTTTCTTATAGACCAACTTCAAAAACAACCTCCCTTTATCTATTAGCGATTCTTTGTTTACCTTGAATATAGAATAGTTTGCAAATAGATATTGCACTGTATTTTTGGTGATATTTTCTATTGAATTGACAGTCAATTAGATTTTTTCTCCTTTTCATGCCTTACATTGTTTTTTCATTTAAATGTTAAACAGTTCGCAAACTTTTGTCAACACTTTTATCAATTGTTTTGATTATTTGCATTCAAACACATTTCAGACTTTATTTCATGGCTTTAAAGATAAAAGAAATTTATTTTATATGAGTTTCAGTTAAAATCAAATTAGAATCAATTAATTCATTTTAATAAATACATTATTCATATATAACCCGAGAAAGTTTACACAAAGTATTTCAAATATTTAAATCCGGGTTATATTTTAATTTAATATTCAAATGTTTTATTAATTATTCAGTAATTTGGGTCATATTTAACAAAATGATTAATTAATATCTTAAACAGAAGTTCCCCTCCTCTTCCCCTATAAGTCAAACCATTTAATCTGGTTTTTAGAATATATGTAAATAAATATTTAGTTTTGTTACACATTTTCTATGGATTTTCTATCATTTAAATAGATTTAATGCATTCGAGATTAAGGATACAATAAAACACATTCAATGATAGGAATTCAATAACCAAGCTAATTAAGAATCTTCGATTCTGTGGAGCAGTTTCCACAAGTCTTTTGTATCTCCAAAGCTGTTGGACCAACCGTTCCTTCGATATCGAATCCCTTCTTCAGATCTAAGACAGTCTTCATAGAGTTTGAGAACCCCTCCCATCGCCGCACTATTCTTTGCCGCAACATTTCTCAGATCACCTGAAAGTAAATACATTTTTCATTTAAACTAAATTTTGTTTTTGAGGGTAAAAACAAATTTTTGAAATTTCAGAACCATTTCATTATTTTGTGAAAAATTAATTACATTTGTGCTAATTGTTTGTCAGAATATTTTTATAGAGAGTGTCATTTATAGCACTATATATTTAAAAATGGTTTCGAGTTTGAATACCAACTAATCTAGCAATAAATTAAAGATAAATGTCACGGTTTTTATGTTTTTCATTAATTACATCAAAAGATATTAAATGAATTTTTATTTTAAGAATTACCTGAGATATAACCTAGGAGCTTTTCAATTAAAATTAACTATTAATTGTAAAATAAGTAAAGATATAAAAAGTTAAACTTTTAGATTTTTTTTTAATTTGGTGGGTTTACCTGCATTTATCTTGCATGGTTATTTATGTAATTATAGCAGATGGCAAATAAATTTTAAAAGGATATATCAGCTAGATAAAAATTTGATATTCTTTTCTTAATTAGTAATATTAGAATAAAAATGACAAACCTCCCGCTCCTCCGACTACATTCCAGAGTGAAATACAATCTTCTTTACTCGGGAGCGTCTTTTGTGTCCAAATTGGAGTTAATGAACACAAAATTAATATCGAATAGTATTTAATGAAAGATAAGATCATTTTTAAATAAAAGTGTTATTCTTTTCAACAGAATAATAAAAACTGAAGATAACTTTCCTTTTATTTAACTCTTAGAATCAAAAGAGGAATAATCCTGCAAAATGTGAGAACAGGCAAAACATCATCCGATTTATATATGTTTAAGAAAATTTATTTAAATTGATTTTCGGTCTTATTCTCAAAGAAAACTAATTTTATTCTTTGAATCATAAGTTGTTCCGATTCTATGAACTCATAAGAATATTTGGATACTAGCGATGCCTTCGTTTGTTTTGATTAGTATTCATGGGATGATTGACTTTGAATCTCATTTTTTGATAAAAAATTTTCTTGGAGTCATATATATAAAGTATATAATTCTCTTTTGCATCTAGAACCAATCAGAATATATTACATTTTTAAAAGAATAATATATTTTAACGAAATGAGTGAATATTAGCATTTTTCAAGATGTCTCTAGAACATATAAAAATAGATGTATAATTTATTTTGATGTATAATTAAAGTTAACTATTGCATTTATTAATATGTTGAATTGATTTATTTCCAATTTTCTTTTTATGTAGGTGCAAAAATGCCACAAAAATAACAAAAAAGTCTTTAATCTATTTTTATTTTAGACGTTTTAATTTTTTCCCTCAATTATTGAATTTTAAACTTATTATTATATAAATAAATTAAAATAGTTTTTAAATAAACAATTGTTATGTAATAAACTTGCACATTTCATAACTTGACAATTTTATATTTTACCTTTCACATCTGATATCTGCATTATTGTGGAACTTATTTTAAAGATATTCATTGTTTTGTACTTCAAAAGTCAAATAAAAAGCTAACAAATGCTCCAATTCTTAGCATTATTTTAAATAAATTTGAAAAATTTAGATTAATTTCAAGTTTTGTATTGGATTTCTCTCTTTAATAAATTTTTCCATTAGAATATTTGCAGATTATTTTGTAAGGAATCTATATATCTGTCTATTCTTTGCTATTCTTCTAATTTGAGTGAATTTCGAGAAATTCTTTTAAGGAAAGTAAGAATAGAAGTCATATATCATTAAATTGTTGTTTGAGTGAAAATACGGAAAAAAATGCTTTTCAAAGAACTGCCAAATCCAAGGTATACTTAATATCATTCAAAAGAAAGTTATTATATTTGTTTGTCATATTTTTATTGCGGGGGAATCTCCCACCTTGTTTTATACTTGAAAAAGCTTAATAAGCCTCAGTAAAAATAGTTACTTTGATAATTTTAACTTTCTCATTTAATTTTAAAGAAATTGATTTAAGAAATGCTAATTTAATAAAGATGTTCAAGATCGTTTATTCTTTCAAATCAAGAATTCTTTCAAATATTTGACTTTTAGTTACATATCGAGAATAGAGATTAGTTTTGCTCCTTAATATCTTTAAAATGTAAGCTTGGCTAATTAAATTAGGTTAAATTGAAAAAATTAAAGTCACTTATTTTAAAAATTGATGGATACAATTAAAAAAGACATTTTCTGCGATTTTTTCTAAAGAAACACTTAGAGAAACGTTAATTGAATTTACATTTTTCACTTTCACTCAAAATAAACTCAGGCATTGGACGGATGCCTATTATCCTTTCCCTTAAATACAATGATATCAATTTTTTTTAACCAAGAATTATTTGAATTATTCATCAAAAGATATATTAATGCAAAAATAAAATATTAGATCATTTTTATGAAAAGTCTGTCACAAAAGACTTGAAATCAATTCACTAAAAATATATTTTATATCAAATAAATGCAAATTTCAATAAAACCTGAATCGAGAATAAATTATAATCAAATTGAATAATATTTGTTAAAGTTTTAGTTTATGACAAAAATATTGATAATTTGTCATCTCTCCAAAGTTAAGATCTAGGACGTTTTGGTTTTTTGTCAAAATCCCTTTATGTATTCAATTGGATTGAAAACTTAAAATAACAAGAGTAGAGTAGAGATGGCCAAACCTAAGTCATAATATTGGTAGGTTCAAATCAAATTGTAAATTTAACTGGAAGCCAAACCTAAAATGGTCAAAATTGATAGATCAAATAACAAATTTCAGTTAAATTAAAACTAAAAAATATGAATTTGAGAGCACCCCCTTGGTAATCACTTTTTGAAAATCAGTTATTTGCTTAAATTCAAAACAGAAAAATCAAAACAAAGCTCTAAAATTACTTTTTCGACTCATTCTTCAGCTGTTATTCCTCTCTCTTTTATTTAAAAATATTTTCAAAATAAAATTTTTTGTAAACATTTGCAATAATTTGGCGATTATTGCAAACATTGATTATTAAAAGAGAGAAATACAAGACTCACTCAAATATAAGAAAAACAACTATTTTTGCTCAGATTTGTTGGCTTTCTTTAGACTTTAAGCCAAAACTCTGAACAACAAACAACTTTCCAGAGCTTCTGAATGAAGAAAACTAAAAATTTGTTTATTGTTCGAAACAATGAGTTATATGAAAGTCGAAGTCACGGATAGAGAGAAGAAAATTCCAGACCATTGATGTTTGACATCAAAAGTGTTACTTCTATTCAATGTTTTCTTGTTATAGTCCTCTTAAATCGAGGAAAACGATTACTTCTTATCTATAATTACTTGATTTAATTAAAAATAATTACAATTCTGTGCAAAAATACTATTAGTAATTAAGTTATTGTTAGACAACAGGACTTGTTTTCAATTTCCTTAAATATTATATACAAATGAATCAATTCTTGGTCTCAAATTTCAAGATTAACTTTAAGAAGAAATGTCAGGATATACTCTATTCAGGATTCATTAACTTTTCGAATTTGTCAAAATGTGATAGATGCTAATCAATCAATTTGATTGATTTACTTAGATATTAAATTTGAGAGATTTTTTGAATTACATCCCATTAAAGAGATTATAAACAAACGAATAAACATTTTATTTTCCTTTCAAAGAGAATATAAGATTAAGCGACAAATTATTTAAAGGAAATAAAGCTTTTTATCGGATTATCGCATAAAATACAACTATATTTGAAAATTTGTATTTTAAATCATTTGATTCTGGATTTTGTTTTATAATTTTTTGTCAAAATTCAAAGATAAAAATTTTAGGAAAACAGTTATGAATGTGTTATATAATTTGAGTTCTGCTCGAAATAACATTTTATACATAAGAATCAGTGCTCTTTTGCTGTGCACTGTCTGTCATACAATTCTTTTTATAACGTTTACTAAATTTGGTTCTATAAACGAAACTCTTGAAAGACATGAAAGTCTTGATAAACGCTTCAACGCTTCGCTCAAAACATACTCAGAATATAAGCAAATCATGAAAACGACAACTTTTGCGCTCAGGTTTTATAAGCGGCGACACCAGTCTCTAACACTATTTCTAACTATTCCTCAAAAAAAATCACAGAATATTATTCTAAAACATTATAACCCAAAGGATAATACCCTAGGCTTTCATTTTACAGACTCCGTGTAAACAAAAGAATCTTTCAAATGCTTTATCACAAGATTTATAAGATTTATCTTTAAGGGGAAGAGAGAGAGAGAGAGAGAGAGAGAGAGAGAGAGAGAGAGAGAGAGAGAGAGAGAGAGAGCTAATTAACTCGATAAAGTATTCATTGATTATATCCAACAATAAATTTTATTTTATTGATGGAATCGATTGATGTCTGTCCCTTACATACACAACAAATATAAATAAACAATTTTGAAGAAAATAAATCAAATTCTTGAGAATTCATTTTTCAAAAATAGGAAAATCAAAACAAATTATTAATATTTGAGATTCAGATATATTGAGAGCACAGAGGAGTAAGCATTTGTTGTTTAAGTAAGAGTATGTTGTTTTTCTCTACATTTCATTCTGTGCTCTACCAGTGCTGTGCATTACTTAATCTGTGATCATTAGTGCTGTTGGGCTGAAAATTTAGGTTTACGTCATATTAGAATACATTAAAAGTCGGAGAAAAAGTTTGTAACTATAGATGAGTTAATATCGTTTTGTGGATCAGCCAACCAGAGCACCGGTCGGTCGCCTTATATTTGGAAACTTAGAGTTAGACTTAATGTTAGGCTTTAGTTGTCAGACGAATTCTAACTGATTAACGAAGAGTTTCTTAATTTAAGTCCGACTTTAATATGAATTGAAGTGATTAATAAATTTTGAAAATTTTTATCAAACATTTGACTAATTTATTTAAAAACTAATTTAAATTTTCATTCAACCAAAAGAACTCTTCTTTGTATATAATTGAAGACAACATTCGTTTCTATTATATAACAAAAGTATAATTAAATAATAACTACAAAAGAAAAATGGTTTCAAAAATGAAGTGAGTTTTAAGACCTAATATTAGTTTCATTTTAATTAGATTTCAAATTCAATTGTTTTAATGATTTATATCTAAATGACCAGAGAAATGGATATCTTCGGGTTGGGTAACCCTCTATTGGATATCACAGCTACCATTGATGACGACTTCTTGAAAAAGTAAGAAATCTTAAGAATATTCTTAATTTTTTTTACAAAACATTTATATTAAACTCTATTTTTCTTATAACACATTTCTAACAAATATTTTTCAAATATTTATGACTATAGTAACCAAATTTGAAGTGTTTTTATTGAAAATTATTGAAAAATATTTTGCAATCGATTTCAATATACTTTTTATAATCCATTTCTTATTTTTTCAATTTCTTAATATATTTTTGCGAAAAATTCTCTTAAAAAAGATTAGGATTTTTGATAATTTTCTTATCAAATGAACTAAATTTTAGCCAAAGTGGGAAAGGAATGTATTTTAGTTTCCAACAAATTTTTAGACTCCAATCCGTTTTTCACCCAAAAAAGTCTTTTACCAAACAGACCCTGAGTTCGAATAAGATCTAAAATACGTAAAACAGTTGATAAACATTCCTAAACTTTTGGTAGTTTTTTTTTCGGGAAAACATCAAAGTCTTAGTTAAATAAACATCTTTTATGTCTGACTTAGGGTTAGGCAAAAAAACAAAAAAAAACTTTCAAGTCTTGAGAAAAATCAAATATTTGTTAGAAAAATGCGAAACTTTAATAGAATTAATGAAAAGTTAAACTTATGGACAGATATAATCTACCGAAGAACAGTGCAATTCTGGCTGAGCCCAAACATGAAGCCATGTATGAGGAGATCATCAATAAGTATGATATTGAGTACAGTGCGGGCGGCGCCACACAAAATACTCTGCGATACACCCAATGGGTAGTCGGCAAAAACAATTCGGTGACCACTTATTGTGGAGCCGTCGGTAACGACTACTTTGGAAAAATCATGGAAAAGAAGGCCAAAACAGATGGCGTTAACGTAAAATATCAAGTTGTTGAGGAAAAGAACACTGGTACCTGTGCTATATTGTTGACAGACGGTGGCAAAAGTAGAGCGATGTGCGCTTATTTAGGTATTGAAGACATTTGATTATCTTTGGCTACTTTACTGTCCACTTGTTCTCATCATTTGATTCCTTTTTCATTCTCATTAGTCATTAGTGTTATTGACTTTTACTCACGTCTTAGGAATGCTTTCAATACATTTAATCAATTAATTTAATTAAAGCACAGAACAAATAAACATTAAATTTCTTTGGAAACAAAACACAACTTTTTGATTGAGCTTGCAAATATTTAAAATGAGTAATAATTTTGAACTGGATCTCATTTTAAATGATCAAAATTACTTCGAACCCAATTAACAAAACATTTGATCCGAATATTTATTTAAACATTCATTTAGTGTTAACTTTAAGTCACTTTATGTCAGTTTTAAAAATCCTATAAACTATTTAACAGTAATTCTAAAAATATCTCAAAAACTCTTCATTTAATCATTGCTTTCAACAAATAAACAATATTTTTAAGACAATAATGATTATTATCAGTGATGAAAAACATAATCAAGGCAATTTTTTTCACATTTATTCTTGCAATAAATTTCCATTGAACCCTAAACTAATCTATTTGCATTTTTCTAATGAATTATTTAGTTTAAAAAGTTTTAGGGGAAAAAAATCACAAAATAAACATAAAAAGTGAAAATAAATTTTCGGATTACTAACGAAAATAACATTAAAACTCATTACAATGTAATACACGAGAGATGATAGCCTTTCTTAGTTAAGATTGTTATGCAGTGCCTATTATTACAGAGAAATATGTTAACAATTGGTTACGCCATAGGAACGACTTCTTGCATTAAAATCGCTTTGAAATCAAACAAGAAATGAATAGAATTTACATAAAAGCTCTGATTCTTACAATTGTTAGACTCTTCATAAAATCTGCTTTCATTTTGTTTTTTTAATGAGTTAACTTTGAAATTAATTTGAATGTTAGGCTAGACTTGAATTTTATGGTGTGTTCGAGGGTTTAAGAGCTGACTGTCATTAAGTATTCAAAGATTGTAAAGCAATACAAAAGATTTTTATCGCCAGAAATCCGTCTGAACTACAAATTGAAACAATTTTTCAATACTATTGTCTCTATTTTTAGGCGCATCGGAACTGTTTGACAAACACTTCTTGCTAGCTAATTTCGTATTTGTCGAGAAGGCACGTGTCATATACACAAGTGGACATATGCTTCCAGGTATTACTGTCTATATTTTACAATATTAACTTATAAAGTACAAATTAAAGTTATTTTTAGTGAAATTCTCAAGTTATTGGCTCAGAATTTAGCTTGATCAAATAGGTTCTTTTAATAATTAAAGAGTTTCAGAAATGTCAAAAAATACCTTTCCTTTATTTTTCATGAGTCTGTACAACAGATAAAGTCTTAGCTGAGTCTCAGTCTAGTCTGAGCTCAAATTTTATGAAAGTCTTAGTTAGTAATACTTGACTAGATCAATTCACTATCTTAAGAGTGAAGATTTGTAGGATAAATTGAAAAACAGAGTAAAATCCCAGTTTTTTAACCTTTGGTTCTAAATCTTGGATTCTAGGCTAAGGCTTTTAAATAAGACCAAGAACAAAATGATGTTTGCCTTGTTAATGAATCATTAGAAAAGGGTGGATTAAACGACAGTTTTTAAATTGAATAGATGCTATAAATCATTGATTCAATAAAAACTCATTTTAAATGACTTCCCAAAAGAATTTTGAATTCTTTGATTCAGAAACAACTCATTCCTCAGATTATATCAAATATAAGAGTTATATAAGAGTTAAGAATCTATTAAACAAAATAAGAAAAAGTTATTCGTATTCTAAAAATAGTGAACTTATTCGCCAATTAATGAAAATATTGACTCAAATAATAAATACAAAAACTTTCGACAAACAAATTATTAATAAATTTTGAAATACTTATCAAATTTCAGTTTCAACTGATAGTGTCATGCATTTGGCAAAACACGCCCACGAATGGGGGAAAGACTTCTATTTCAATTTAGGTGAGATATAGAGTAGTCTAAACTACTTACAATTGAAATAATCGAGTTATTCTTATTCTTATCAAAAGCTGCCCCTTATGTGAGTACAAAGTGTTCTGCCTCATTGAATGATTTGCTTCAATACATCGACTTTTTCTTCGCCAATGCGGACGAGGCGACGGCCTTTGCAACGATGAAAGGATATCCCGTAAGTCTTGTCTCCAATTCTCAAAACAGAGAAATTCTCTAAATTCAACAAAAAAGCGTAACTTAATTACTATTTTTAGCTTGGTACTTTAAATCAGATTTAGAGCACAAGAATCCATTCAAAAGGAATTCTGTGATTCAGGGATTTTTGACACAAAGACAGACAGAATATTCAGCCAATAGTATTATCAAACATTTAATAAATACAGGGCTACCCAAGAGGGCTCAACTTTAAAATGTTCTAGTCCTTAATATATATATAAGTTATATAACATAACAGATTATCCTTGGCCAGCCTTAACTAGGTAAAAACTAAGTAAATCTTTTAAATCATTTAATAGTTCATCATCTCTAAATTATAATTGTGTATATACCTTGATCAACCCAATAGATCTTTAGAGCTCAAAGATATTTGGTTACAAACTATTGAACTAAACATTGAAACCTTGAAACTTGTTGTCAAAAACTTTAATCTAATTATGTTTTGTTTGAACATTCATTGAGTGAATCATTTTCTCATAAAAAATCTTATTTATCGCCGAATATAAGTTTTTTTTAAAAGAAAATTCAAAATCAAGTGATTGATAACAGATTATTAAAAGTGATACTATTTTTACGAAACGCTTACAAAACACTTATTTTAATGAGTTTTTCTTTATTTCAGAGCA
>JAQGCE010000964.1:0-10050 GCA_034699185.1 Eupelops torulosus | reverse complement strand
TATGTATTTCCAATTTTTCAGCTGATTTTCGAGCGCCGGTCAATGTTTTCAAAGTATCGCCATTCTCTTTGCCATCGGGTGTCGGAGTCATTGAAACAGGAGATTTTGATGGCGTCGGAGTGGAAGAAGGGCTCTTCACATACTTTTCGTCAAATATCTTGACCTGTCCACCACCAGGACTGTGTTTGACATTGTCAAGTGACCCCACTTTAGACTGTGCCTTCCACTCCAATTTCTGTGAGACCAGCTTCACTTCTCCACCATCTGACAGATTAATAAATCTATTATTTGAAGGATTAATAATTTGAGGCATACGTGGCTTATGCTTTGCGTTTTCAAGTGATCCGACGCGTGGTTTTGCGTTCCAGGTCAATTTCTGTGACTCCACTTTCTTCTGTGACTCGCCTTTTATATTATATCAAAGTTTGTAATCATTTTAATAAAAAAGTTTAGATTTTAGTGAAAATAACGAAATATTTGAATAAAGTGACTATAATTTTGTCTAAAATTAGGAATAAAACGTATTTTAATTAAGGCTTTCCTTTTAATTAAATGCGGGTTTAAATAAAATGTTGAATAAAAGTATACAAATATTTGTGAAGCTCTCACTCGGTTTGTGTTTGACGTTTTCCAAGGATCCAATTTTAGACCTCACATTCTTGAGGTCTGGTCCACGCGCTACCCCTACCGGGGCTTTGATCGGAGGTATCTCTATTACATAATAAATAATAATAATAAATAGTTGAATGCAATGAATATAACCTACTCTTGGCTTCTGGTTTTGTAGGCGATGGCGATCCGCACGAACTTCTGTTGGATACACCTGAATGTCAAATATGTTACAATCGATTGATTTTAATTGAAATCACATTTAATTTTCATTTAAATTATTGAATATTTATTATCTTTTTGTTTGAAATTCAAAAAATAAAATTAAAATCTAATAACAAAACACTTATCAAAAAAAAGACTTTATGTGAACTCAAATATATTGACATAAATTGAAATGACATTCACTAAATTGCGTGCAAACTGTATGTCGGCATTGATTTGCAAATAGAGGACTAATTTAATATTAAAGTCAATCTATTGATCATATTTTGGCCATAAATGGGTTAATATTAATGTGAGATCACATTTACTGATAGACTCCAAATAAAATATTTTACAATTGATTTCAGATATTTTTGAGAATAATATTTAATATTTTTTTTATTTGAATAGAATATCTGAAATCAAATGAAATAATTGAAAGAAATGTATGAAAAGTATTGAAAAATATTTAAATGCTTTTCAAAACAGATTGAAAACAACAAACTGTAACCAAAGCACTAAAAGTCTGACTTAAACTCTGATTAAAATTATTTTTATTATTAATAAATTTTTATTAAATATATATATATTCTGTTCAATAATTTATATTTATTTTAAAGATTTTAATTAATTTTGAGTCACATTAACTGATTTAATCTTAAAATTCTTTGAAAGAAGGAATTGAATGAATAATCAATAAATTAATTAATTATTTACTTTTAAATTGAAAAATTTATAAATTTATAAATTAATAGATTTTGACTGATATGTAAATAAATGTAAATAAATTGTTTAAATTTTAAATATGTTTTGTCGGATATATCTTTAAAATGTAAAGCAATTATGAAATTAAGTGAAATTGATTTAAAAATTTGAAATTTATATAAAATCAATATTAATATTAATTTAAGTCAATACAGAATATTCTTGAATTGACTTCAAAGAGGAATAAAGAATATAATAATTGTAGAATTGATAGAAAAGATTTAAATATAAAATAAAATTATACCGCATTTGATGGCATCAGATGTTTGGCAGTTATTAACGGTTTTCGGTTTATTTGTAGACATTTTGCACTGAAATAGATGTCAATTGATTTGAATACTAAATAAGAATATAATTGAAATCAAAATCAAAATATTGAGTAAAAGCTAGTCTTCGAAAATGTGTTAGACTTAAGCCAAACCTAAAATTTATTGATTTGATCCAAAAAAGAGTGTTATCTATATATTAGTCAAACGATTGGCTGCTATGACGACAATGAGATGACAAAAGAGCACAGACTCTCTTCCCTCTGACTTCTATATTGGAGGACACACTTAAGGTCGCAATGAATGAGTTTATACTTATTTTGCGTCACTTCTGAGTCACAGTTAGATTAAAAAAGATGTGCAGACATTAGAGTCTACCATCGATTTCTTATGACATTCCTTCAAATACGAAGGCATAGAATTCAATAAAACTTTTATTGAATTAATGTTTTAACCAATTTTTAAACAATTTGTGGTTAATTTGAAATTCAATGTTTGTGTCCAACAAATAGAAAAATTTTAAAATTATGTTAAAATTCACTCACAATTCAAATAAATTCTTTTGAATTCACATTTATTTCACAGAAATTTTAAGATATTGTGTTGTTTAGGAATTCCTATGAATTTTTAAACTGAAAGCAATTAAGCGTTAATAACAAAGAAATCACGAATTATTTAATGAAGGAAGTGCTCAATTTGCACCTGTTCTTTGGCCAGTCCTTTTTATGTCTTCAATGTTTTTAAACAAAAAAGTCTATTAAAAACAAGAGAGTAAATAAAATTACATCCAATTCCAGTCATATTCCAGTCATACAATCGACCAAATTATCAAAACACTTATCTCCGAAATTCTCTTATTGATATAAAATTAGGCAAGGTCCATTTTTATCAACTTTTCAATTTAATCAACCGTTTTCCCGGGCATTTTGATAAAAAAAAAGCCGTAGGATGGTAAAGGGAGGGAAAGGATGGCACTGTTCATATTTTTCAGAAACTGAAATATAAAAGCGTTGTCATAAACCCAAAGATTATGACAACAAATATAACTTTAATTAAATTCTTTTCAATAGTTATAACTTAGAGACCGAGAAATTGGTCGCACTTTTAATTAAAGATATAATAAAACTTTTTATAGTCAACTCAATTAATGATAACTATTTGTAATAATTAATTGAATGCAATATTTTGAGCATTCATTTTATTTTTTAACAATTATTTATTCAGTTAAAATGAAGGCATTATTTAATAAAGAATTGTGTGCTTGATAAATAAAAAAGCTTTTGCTCTAGTGAACAAAAGAATCGCTCAAATAAATAAAATAACGACTCAAGTAATTTAATGAAAAGATATGGACATTTTAACAAAAATGAAATGAACTAGTTCAATTTGGTCAAAAATTTTGTGATCATTCGATAAATAAATATATGAAATAATCAATAATTAATTGAAAAATTCTTTAATGTTATCACAATTTAATGTTAACTTTAAGTCAAACAATCTTATGATTTCCTTAATTTAATTTAATCTAATCTATTGTTATCAAGGATTTTGAACAGGATCATATAGTGTTCGACGTTCTTTTAACTTGTTGCTTAATTCGTCATCCATTGGTGCATAAGAATGCTATGAATCAACAAAAAAACAAATTAATCAAAATTCAATTAATTCAAAATATTTCAAAAGAATAGATTAGAAAATAGAAAAACTGACCAAACTCTTTAAAAGAACAAAATTGCTGTGAAGTCTCTGTACTTGATATTCGTCCGCCATATCCTTCGGTAAAATATCCTAAAATATTTTGAATTTAAATTTTAAATCATTTTAAATGAGTTAAAGATAATTAAATAAATGTTTGTTATCACACATTAGTTGGAAAATAGGCTGAAAGATGTGCCCCACTATTACACAACAACACTCTTACACCAATAGAAACAACTTTTTGATCATCAATGCATTGATCCCTTTTATAACTAATCACTCTTCAAAATCAGTGTGCAATAATTTAGAGCACAGTTAGTTTTACGTATCTGAGGCTCAGATTCTGAGCCCTCAGTGAAAAACACCTCAAATATTAAGTAATATTATTTTCGAACAATAAGACAATGAAAACAATCGATAATAAACTGATTTGAAGTAAATTTTGATCGCATTAATTGTCACAAATTGAATGGCTTTTCATATATTCACTATTTTTCTAATTATGCGATAAAAAGCTTTAATCGAAGCAGAAATTTGAAGAAAAACTTACTCTCAGTTGTTGTTTAGAAGCCGAGAGGAAATGGTGGACAGGATCCGCAACAATCTTGGATTGTTCAGTCAGTTTGGATATGAGTCTTGGGTGGAAATCCTTTCTGTGCAAGTGTTCAATAAGTAAGGCTAATGTGAGCTCTTTATTATTGTCATTCTTTTCATTACTATCGTTATTATTGTGATTATTGTCGACATTTTGGTCTAATTAATCAAAAAGTAAGTAATTATCGTCTTTTAGTTTTAACAGAAATTAATCAAAACCTGAATTAATTATTTTAGGCACTCCTTTTCTACTCTTAAGAGTTGCGGTCAACTCATCCTGAAAACTGATTTGACTGACGACACTTACTCTATCCTCTGACTCTATACTTTGTAATCTTTTGGGATCAGTTCGTTCTTTATTTAGATTTATATTTTGAAAGGATTCATTCAATTGATTGTTGAGCTCTTGTTTTCTCTTAAGTTGGTTTTCATTTGGTTTTATTTCTTCAGACAATTGAGAGCCCAACTTATGTGACCTCTTTTGGCAAAAATCAATGACACAATAATTTACTTTAAATCGGAACAAATATTTGGTCAAATGGTATACCTTTTGATTGGGACTTGAATTCGGTTTATGAGGAATGGAATAAAGGGAATCCTCTTCACTATTTCTTCGGAATTTGTGTACTTCTGTAAACATATTAGGCCGGCCTTCTTTCGTATTAGTTTGGCCTTCATTTCAGTGTTAATTGAATTATTCAAATCAAAGCCATCACCAATTGAAAACATGCAAGACAAAATTATATTTATATATTATATTAAGCGGTTATTCGTGCGTTTAATATAATTCTGCTTATATTTAGTGAATTAACATTGAATTATAAAAAGTTAATGCATTGAAAATTAATAAAAAGACCATTGTTAAATTTTTTATCTTGTTAGTATAATTAGAAAAGATTTAATGCAATAACCAGGATATTCTATCAAAAAGCTTCTCAGAAATGGTTTTGAGGATAATTAAATTTTTTGTTATTAAGAAATCTATAGAATGTACATGCTTATATTATTAATAAGATATTAAAACCTATTTTTAAATGTATTTCAAATTCCAAGCATTCTTTGGTTATATAAGAAGAGAAATAAGAAAATAATTTTTTAAAAAGTTATTTAAATAAATAATAAATAGGAAAATGTTTTGAAAAGTTTAAAAAATGTAATATAAAAATTTGATATTTTAGACCAAGATTATATGTGTATAAAAAAATTATCTAAATTTATGAGCTACTTAGTTTCAATTTGATGGGAGTTTCAACACATATTTCAGATTAAAAAGGTTTACATTACGATAACTTCTAATTTGTCATTGTTTTGATTGAGAGAGCTCATTTAATGCTCAAATGATTGCAAAATAAACAAGCAATATATTCTCAATCATATCTCAAACAAAAATATGAATATATTCGAGTGAATAATTTGAAAGATTAAAATAATAAGTACTTTGTTTATTGCAATAATTAAATATTAGGCACAAAGTAAAGGCACAGTAAAGGCACTCAATTTGTAAATAGTTTTATAATTGATGTCCACTACAACTGACTGATTGTCAATAAACAGTACATTAAGTTTTATAGAGAATTCCAACTGTTATTAAGTCTTATGTCATGTAATCCAAAGTTAAGTATCATATCTTATGTCATGATTTGAATTTCTGTACAAATTCTGAGTTCATTTTGGTTTACATTTAAAAAAAATTTGTAATAAAAAAAATTATAAAATAGTTATTTATTGCTCAACACTTAACCCACGGATACCAACAAATCAAACAAAACAACATTTAATTTACAGTATGTCACGGATTATCAAAAGTCAGGCTTTTGTCCTTCAATTTGCAAGACTACTGTCCCCAGAAATAGCATTTGTTTAATTATAAATATGACACATATATTAATTATTATTATTATTATTGAATGTAATGATTATTTGATTGCATTTACAAACATAACAACAAATCAAATGAAACGACAGTCGATTCGAGGCATATATTAAGTCGAAAATAACAATAGAAGCGAACGAAGAGTTTATAGAGCAGTGCTTCCGATGTCTAGAAATACCTAAACTCTCCCTTTTTACCTTGGCGTTCGCGTCTTATCCAATCGTCGTTAGGAGAGGCACTGCCCATATGAGGATCGCGACCATTGGTGTGGCCGACCTCTGAGACAATAGTGTGAGGAACATGTGCCACCTGACCCCTCCAGTTGCGGGCTTTCCACCACTTCCGCGAATCGTCTAATATTTCCAGTATTTCTCCCCTAAAAGTAATGAAAAAAAAAGATTTATTATTATTTGAAAATTAAATTTAAATAAATTGAAGTCAAACCGAATGACAGTTAATTCCTTGTCGTTGTTTGCAGTTCGAGGAAAGAGGACCCGAACTATTTTGGCGTTTCTGTTCTGTAATTCTGCCAACCACTCTGACTGATCCAATTCGCTGACCTGAACTGTAGGAGAGTCTCGTTCTATGGAATCGATAGGAGAGGGCGGACTATTGCCCCGAACCACACGAGTTACATGGGATGACGTCGACGGCGATACTATCAATTAAATCCAATTTAAGTATTTTTATTCGTTTGAATTTAATGAGAAAATTACTTCTGTTTTGAATATGACGTCCATCGATGTGGTTGTCATCGATGTCGCTGTCGTCAAATTGTGGTCCCCTTTGATATTCCCTCGAATTAACATCTCTTCGGTTGCGAATAATGGCTTCATCGCGATGTATATGAAGAGAGTCGTCCTCCTGTTCTGATTCGGATGTGATTCCTATTAACTCAGGTTCAGTAATATTAGGCGCCCAGCCATCAGTGAAAACAGGTTGATATGAGCCATTAAGTCGTGTGTTGTGCTGAAAAACAATTCGTTTAATTTATTTATTCTTATGTAAAGAAAGTTTTAGTGAAAATAAGACTTACTTTTATGGGTTGAACCCAATTCGGACCCAAGGATTGCCATAAGTCAAACTCTTTACTCGTGCAACAGTTGGCTAATAAATCTATGGCCTCGTGATTAAGATAAGGCACTCCAACGATAGACGGATCAATTGGTGGCTCTGTATTTATAAAGAAAATGTATAAACATATATATATATATAAAGTATTGGAAGAGAGGAAACACACCATTACTTCGAGCGGCTTCTATAATAATGGCCAACTTTATATGAATTAAAGAAAAATAAACATTAGAGAAAACAATGAGTTTAATAGCATAAGAGACTCACCGGAGTGAAGAGAAAGTGGACGAGTTCTGGTGCATTCGGATCGTGTATACAACCTATCATTAGAAACAGATTAGTATTTAACTACTCTTTGTCTACAGTCTAGTAAACAACCTTTAAGTTTAGCCAATAAATTGAACGCCAGTTTGAATTTACTGAGAATCTCGAAAAACTCTTCTTCATTGGGTCCCCGGGCTCTTATTGCTAGCATTCCGTCACCTGCATGTGCAGCACCTTTGCCTGAAAGACCAGTCAAGTTTTATTTTTTAAATCCAAAAGTGATGAAAAGTATTGGTGCAGACCTTGTCGTCTGTGGTTTCTAAGTTGTAGTTCCCTGAGGGCGGCCGCCGCGTGTTGTAAACGAATTATAAATCTTTCGATGTCATCAAAACAGTGGTTAAGTATTGAGACGTAGCGTTCGTTTGACAGCGACTGCAATAATAACTCAATTAAAATTGGTTTCTTTTAGAGCACAGAATAAAATTTAAGTTTACCTGGTCCTGGCTATTGCTTCTATGGGCGCCGTTGTGGTGATTTGACTCTATCGAACTGGTGGTTGTAATAGAACGTGAGTCGGGGTCGTGATTGGCATTAAGTCGGTTCTGACTTATGTGACCTATTGGTGTCCCTCCTGTTGGTGACGACCCTTTCCTGATTGAAAAATTTGTTTTAATTGTGATAACTATTTGTGAGTAAAGTTTACTTTTCTCGTTGTGCAGCGATTTGATTGAAAACACTGACGGCTTCTTTCACATTAACGTTAGGCTGAATGGAAGGCTCTCCGCCAGAAGTACTCTGATTGGCTCCGAAGTGTCTCATCCATTGTTGAATGTCTTCGACAATATTTATGGCATTGTGTGAAACGCATTGAAAAATATGTAATTCGCCTAAAATTTAAATCACATTATATTTAAACCAATTTTTAATCTTTAAATAAAGTAAAGAATTTTTTTGTGATGAATACCTTGACTTTCATTAGGCATCTGTACAGTGAATATCAATATATTATTATATATGTGGTTGTGGTCACTGAAAGCTGTTGGCTGTTGTATAAGTGTGACCGGAAAGCGCTCGACCACATCGTTTGATTCTCCATCTAATATCCACATATGATTTCCTATTAACCGAATTTTAAAACAATTGAGTCATTATATTGTTGGTAATACCAAATGTGAAGCACTCATACCTTTCAGTTGTATTGCCATTCTTTGCGTCCAAATTCCTGTCATAATTAAATTGATTGTTATTTCATTTATCTCTCATTAGGAAAAGATAGTATCCATTGAAAACAAATTAATCTCTTAAACTAATTGACATTTGAATTGAATATAACTCAAAATAATGAACATGCAACAATAATTATCTTTAAGTTGTTAGTTGTAAATATCTATCATAAACTGATAACTTTATTACTCCAATGCATGCCTTCGATAGACCCGACTCTTAAAGTATAAAATATAATAATTTGAATATTTAACACATTTTAGAGATATAATCAAATTAATGTCATTTAATTAAAATATTAAAATTATAATTAGCATTAGGAGTGAGGCAATGCTCTGGGTAATTCTAACTGAATCGATCATTATAACTGATTAGTCAAAATTATCCCGAATAGATTGTCAAATGGATAAAACAGAAGTTAGAATTGAGTTATCAGAAGTGATAAATAAATATTTGTGGAAATAATCTATGAAATAACACCTTAATTATTAATTCAGAGATTGTTTAACTGTTTATTTTATAACTCAAATAATATATAAATATATATTAAATCTGATTAAATAAAGAGATAATTGTAACCTGATGTCTTTTCCATTGCGAACAGTCTGTGTAATGCCATTCTGGGTGTCGTCTGCTGTTGTTGTGGCGAACTGGTCGAGAAAGTGGCCAAATGTTCGACCGAATAGGTTGGCGGAGAATGTACTGGAGATGAGGCCATCGTTTATCTTCAATAGTGGTTCAGTTTGTGACAAAATTTTTGTGAGAAATGTTTACTTTATTGGACCAAATCTCAAAATTTCTCAGTTATAATGATTTGATGATCACATTAAGAACTTCCTGAAATGTTTGACAAATAATTTGAATTTAGACACAAAACACAAATACTCTGAGATTCAACTTTTGAACTCAATTTATAGTTATTAATAATAAAAATATAAATAAATAGTATTCAATAAATCAGACAAAAAGTTATTTGTGAGAAAATTTTGAATATCAAAAGATATCGAAATAATAGTCACCCAAACATTAATTGAAATTATTGTAAAGAGAGAGGTATAAGGAGACGATTCACCATAAGTTTGGTTAATGTGTTAAATGTGGGCGAATTATATGTCTATATAAGTGATGACAATATTACGAAATAACTTTTTACAGATATCAGAAGTGTTAACAATAAGTTGAAAAAAATTTCACAATTATTTTCAAGTCGATTATCAAAAGATATCCAGTTCTGGCAAATAACTGAGAGGCGACACATAATTAATCGGCATTTTATGCAAATATAAACTTAAACGTTGTTTCAAACAAATGGCAAAACATTTCAGTCAATAACTTATAAAAGTTTACCGAAAGTCTAATACTTTAAAAGTATTTTTTTTTTCTCTACAAAATTATTGTAATATATTATGAGTTTAAAGTTTAAACATTAAAAACAAAATAACAAACAAATTAAAGACAAACCTTTAAAATGATGAAAAA
>JAQGCE010000963.1:0-10057 GCA_034699185.1 Eupelops torulosus | reverse complement strand
ACTTTCAATGTTAACTTTTCAAAGCTATTTTCAAATTCACTATAATATCCGTTTAATGAACTGCTTATTCAAAATTCTAATGTATTTATTGGTCAACATTTGAATGAAGCGATTGTCACATTCAATGTCATTAACTTTTCAAATCACATCCGGCGTCAGGTGTTGTCAGACATCACTTTTTTGTATTTGACATCAGATTTGACTCTTAAGTCCAATGTTGTTGAACTAAAATCAGAGTAACCTCTCATTTATTCTGTTTTATTCTTTGAATAATATTATACTTAATGTCGTTTTGGAACAAATTGTGTAAAATTCTTATAACAGAACACAAAAAATTTGATGAGAAAAATAAAACTGAAAAATGTGTTTCACTTAATGCTTCACTTCCGAAGAATTGTGACCAAAATAACTCAGAAGACAACAAATGTGACTCAACTGAAAACAGCGACCGAAACAGACATCCGGTCAATAGAAATGTGTCGGTTTCGCGTTCAGGACGTTATCGGCAAAAAGTGCGGCGAAGATCTGCTTTGTTTGATATCCCAGAAGTGGTTCCATCAAAAGATAATCAAATAAATAGTCAACCAATCGATTGTCAAATATTGGATATAAACTCATCAGAAATTCCATTGATTTCACCTCAAAATAAATCTGAAAATTCTGATAAGTTTTAATAAACTAACAAGTTAATTATATTATTATTTTAACAATATGTGAGAAAAATAATACCTAGAACAGTTTAACATTTATCAATTATTTAAAACTTAACTTTCTGATTTTTTTATTGCATGGTGTTATCTTTATTTCAAAGCTTTCCTTTGGATTGAATACATCAGATCAAGAATTCAAAAAATTAGATGGATCAATTATTGCTTCAATTTATTCTGGATCGTCATAACAATTGGGGTCTAAATATATTATAATATTATAGCAGTTAAACAAATTTTTAACAGATTTCAAAAGTTTAAGATTTTATTTAATAAAATGTTTTTAAATTCAATGATTTGAATCAATAAAAACATTGAATCAAATCATCAAAAATAAAGTAATGTTTAAATATATTGAAATTAAAGTTAATTTGAAATTATGATGATTTTCATTTGGCTTCTTCAGGGAAGGGTCCGGACATTACGGTCCTTATAAACGCTGTATTCAAAAATTTTAATTATATAATTATTTTTATATTAAATGTAATTAAATGTTAAGACATACGTTCGTATTTAATGAACCCGTCCTCATCTTCTTGACCGGCACATGTTTTCATTATTTCTTCAACTTCTGGATCAGTTAATTTTTCACCTGTTTATTATGTTTTGATGATTTTTAAATCCAAGTTTTGAATAAATAAATGTTACCTAGTGATAAGAGAACGTGTGCTAGTTCTCCGTTCAACATGGTGCCATTTTCAGCCTTATCGTAGACTTTCAAGCCTTCCATAAAGTCTTCAAAAGCTCCCACCTCCTTTTCTTTCTTGATCTGACTATAGATCGGAAGGAATTCTTCAAAAGTCATCTTTTTCTCGCCTGAGAATAAACTAATTATTTAACTTGATCAATTTGATTGTTGCTGTAACTAACCCTTCTTTTTGGTACCACCACTTTTCTCAATCATAGCTTGAGTAGGGCGGAGATCCAGCGATCTTAAGAGATCCCCCAAATTGACATAATCTACTTTGGATTCTCCCTCAAAATCATAGATATCGAAGTGAAGTCTCGCCTCTAAATTCAATTAAAGATCAGATTAAAGACTTTGTTTAAATGTTTTGAAAAGAAATCAATTTTTAATTTAATCAAAAGTGAGTTGAAGTACTATAAATGATTCTTGCTAACTGATGCTAGCTTGGTAACTAATCACTTCTAATGAGGTAAAAATAAATGGGTTATTTTCATTTGTTATAAGAATGCCTCAAATGTTTATGAAAATTGGGATTAAGAGTTGAGTTTATATAATGCTCTTCCAAATTAGGCATCGGATGCTTTGCGGGGATGAGTTCTAAAAATAGTTGAGTCAAAGCCTGTTTCGCATTACTTATTGAGTCTATGAATATTTGCTTTCACTTTATTGCAATTATTATATTCCTGGATGCGATTCAAGTCTAGAATTTTGGCATTCATTTCAGTACTCATTTCAGATATGTTTTAAAGAATAACTGATAAACACTACAAAAGCGAAAAATAAGGACACGATTCCAATGAATGGAAAACTAAACTGAAATATGACACACATTTCATACCATTGTCTCGTTTTTTATATTAAACTCTATTTTTAATTAAAATTAATTAAAATTATAGAAAACAGACGTAATATAAGCCATGATTTAAATATTAAAATAAAGGTTTAGAGAAATAAAAGTATTTTACTTACTCTCAACTTCCGGAGGTTTAAGGTCTGCCTGCAATTCAGTTAAATATTGAAATATTGTCAATACTTTCCAATGGTTTGTATTAAATATTAGAATTGCTTACCATTTCTTAAGATATTTGAAAAATTCAAATTAAAACAAGTTATAAGAAAAGTGAACACAAGAGAGACTACACAACACTTTCCTCACTTTCTTCAGCCGGATCTGAGAGGATGAGAATCGAAGTGATTCTTGAGTTTGAATTCTGAAATAGAAATGATTTGAAAGCATGCGTTATAACAAAATGGGATGAGAGGGATGTCTATAGAGATAAGTTCTGTTTTTGACTCGATATCAGATTTACAATACAAGAACATCAGCTCTCATTCATTTCCCAACCATTTCCTCAAAGATATTCAACTAAATCGCTAACAAAACAAAATGTATTGAAACACAAGTTCTTTATTTAAAAATATAGAATCAGCTGAAAATTTATCATTATTTTTGATCAATTAAAATTCCATATAATGTCTTGCTTTAAGGTCATAGGCCAGTCCTCCTAATACTTAACTGTTTATGAAACTGATATCATAATTACATTCCTAATAAAAGTAAAAAATTAGGCCAAATATTGTTAATTAAAATTTTTACTTAAAAACGAAACAAAAAACATTGAATTACTTTGTAATTTGTTTTTGTTTAAATTGTCTTCATTTATAGTTTCAGTAATTTAAGTCGATATTTTCAGTTTATTCCAGGTTAATTTTAGATCTATTATCAGTTTATTAAATAAACTTTATTGAATTAATTTATGTGAAATGCAGTTCAACTTAAGCGCTCAATTGAATGAATGAGTTTATGATTGGCTAAAATGATAGACATATGACAAACATGTGATCATTGTTTATATTTTGGAGATTTTTAAAACTTACAAAATTGAACTTATTTTTGATGATTTTAGCATTTGATTTAACCTTGTTTATTTTATTAAATGAAAATGATTTGTTTTTTATGTAACAAATGTTTTCTTAAGATAAGAAATCCAATTCAAAACAGCGTTAAATTATGTAAAACTTTAAATAAAAGCACTAAAGAAAGCCCTGAAAAGAATAAGTACTCGAAAACAGTTTTATTACCGAAAAGTAGTTATTCATTGAAGCACTCGAGAGCTCTCGAATTGCACTCAAATAATGTGATTATATTTCTATTGCTTTTAAAATTTCATTTAATTAAATTACTTTAAATCAAAGGATATATCGATCAGAAACTTTGAAAAACTGGCGGACAGGAGAAGATCAAAGGGTTCATTCGTATTACACGATGGCCCGCCCTATGCTAACGGTTCCCTACATTTTGGTCACGCCATTAATAAAGTAATTGTTTTATTAATCTTTATTCAAAACAATTTTCATTTTTTTTCAATTTTAAGTTTTTAAAAGACATGATTTGTCGGCGAAAGCTTTTGGAAGGATTTGAAATGTCATTTACTCCGGGATGGGACTGTCACGGACTCCCCATTGAACTCAAAGCTGTTTCTTCTTCTGATTCTCAAAAGTCTAATCCAAAAGAAATTCGTCGAAAAGCAAAAGATTTTGCTCTAAAAGTGATTGAAGAACATAAGACTTGTTTCAAGAATTGGGGAATAATTGGCGATTGGGATAACCCTTACCTCACTTTTAATTCAGATTATATTAAGAACCAAATCGAAGCCTTTTATACACTCCTAGAAAAGGGTTTATTATTTCGAGACAATATGCCTGTCTATTGGTCTCCATCAGCGCACACGGCTTTGGCTGAGGCAGAGCTACAATACAATGAACAACACGTCTCGCAATCAGTTTTTGTTAGATTAAGATTAAAACAAATTCCCAAATGTTTGGAAAACTTCAAAGAAATATCTGCTATTATTTGGACGACCACTCCGTGGACATTACCGGCCAATCAGGCCATCGCTTATTCATCTAATATCGACTACTCAGTGGTCACAATCGATACTTTTTTGGACCAATACTTCTTAGTTTCAAAAGATTTGATACCAGATTTGGAAAAAACATTTTCGTCTAAAATTAATATCAAACAAATAGTCAATGGATTACAACTCAAAGGAATCACTTATAAGAATCCGATTAACAAACAATTGGATGAGATTTTGCCCTTTTTAGACAGTAGTCATGTGACTACTTCCAAAGGGACCGGTTTAGTTCACATCGCCCCTAATCATGGTTTAGATGATTATAAACTTATTATCAAAAATAATATTCCAATCAAAGAATGTATTGTCGATGAAATGGGACGTTATATCACTCCTTCTGATCCAATATTAGATAAACATTTTGTTTTAAATGAAGGAAATGAAATTGTAATCAATTTATTGTCCGATTCTCTGCTTTTAAAACAAGATATAACTCATAGTTATCCCTACGATTGGCGGTTCAATGAACCTGTAATTGTGAGGGCGAGCCCTCAATGGTTCCTCAATATTGATAGCATTCGAAACGATTGTATAGAAGCGGTTGAAAGTGTTATTTTCTATCCCGAACTCTATAAACAATATTTGATCAATCAATTGAAAATCCGTCCGAATTGGTGCATATCTCGTCAGAGGTCATGGGGTGTTCCCATACCTGTATTCTATAAAAAGGAAGACAAACAATTTAAGACTCCATTAATATCTAAAAATATTTTGGAAATTATTAATAAACATTTAGAGGAAAACGGTTGTGACGTCTGGTGGTCTTCAACTATCAATCAATTGGTCCCAAATCATGTGATTCAAAATGATTTGAAGTTATCGTCTGAAGATTTGGTAAAAGGAAAAGACATTTTTGATATTTGGTTTGATAGTGGTATCAGTTGGAGAACGGCTTTGGCTCAACCGAACACTGCGGACCTGTATTTGGAGGGCTACGATCAACTGCGGGGTTGGTTCCAGTCTTCCCTAATATTAAGTGTCGCTCTAAGAAATTGTTCGCCATTCAAATCACTTAAAGTTCATGGCTTTGCACTCGACAATGAGGGCAAGAAAATGTCCAAATCTATCGGTAATGTAATCGATCCGAACGCTATCATTGAGGACAACAAAAATCCAAAAAATAATTGCGGATCCGATGGGTTTCGGTGGTGGGTCGCAAAATACGCCTCAGACCATACGAATCAAAGGGTGGCCTTCGAACATTTTGATGAAACATTGACTGATATTAATCGGATACGACTGACCCTTCGTTTTATGATCGGTGTTCTCAAAGATTTCAATGTCTCCAAAGATGTCTGCAATTTATCAGAAATGAATATTTTAGACAAATATGTATTACATGTTTTTCATCATTATTTGAATCAAATTAACTCTAATTATAATTGTTTTAATTTGGATCAAGTCGTCGACAAATCTCTTAAATTCATAATAACTCAAATTTCTGGCTTTTATTTCACTCGAATCAGACATCGGTTATATTGTGATCACAAGACATCTCTGAGAAGGAGGTCCTGTCAAACAGTTATTCTGCATTTATATAACTCGATTTTGTTCCAATTGTCTCCCATTTTGCCGCATATTATGATTGAAGCCAACAATCATTTGCCGATTAATAAAGATTTTATTGACAATTATGAAGAATGGAATCAACAAAATATAGAGGAAGACATGAAACTGATTATAGCCATCACTGATTTGATTAACAAAAATCTTTTCGGCAAACATTTGATTGAATTCGATTGTTGTATAAAAACTTCGGACATTAATTGTCTCAACAATCTATCGGTAAGTTTTATATTCCCATAATTATAGACTAAATCTTACAAAATATAAGTTTATTTATTTTTTTTATTTAAGAAATTCCAAAACGAATTAAATTCAATGGATTCTGATTTATGTGAATTACTTTTGATGTCTTCCGTTAACTACAATGACTCACAAGTGTCAGAAGTGTCGCACAGGGATGGCATCACTTTAAACGGATGTTATAATCAAATGAATTTTGAATTATTGATAACATCTGCTAATAATAGTTTGTGTCATCGATGCAGACGTTATACCGCTTTGAATGTCAGCCAAATCTGTGACCACTGCCGTCAAGTGCTGTCTCTTAACTCATTTCAAAGTTAAAAACGTTTATTTATATTTTAATGAATGACAGAACAAAAAAAATAATAATAAATTCCTTTAATATAAGTCGAGAATAATATTATAAACTAAAGGTACGGAAATATCTTCTTCTATAGGAATACTTTCAACTCAGATAAGATAACTTTATCTACAATTAAGGTATCGCTCAATAAATTAATTTTATTTAGAAATTGGAAAAATTCTGAGCTCAAGTGTTTTTAGCTCTTTAGCCAAAGATATCCAAGATATCCAAGATAGTATATATTTTAACTTGTTTGGTCTTGGTGAGTATTAATGTTGAATAATTCTTTCAATCCATGTAATTTAAAGTTCAAATTAAACTCTTTATATTCATAAACACTTATTTAAGTAATAGTTAAGTAAAACTGTTGATGTGATGTGACCTTGCTTATACTTCTCACTGATAACTGAAATGAATGTCACTCAAAAAATTGCCAAAAAAATCAATAAACTAATGATTGACTAAATATTAGGATTGGAGTCAATTTGAGACCTATTTTTGTAAAATTCAATTATATGTTTGAAAATTGGGTCAAATGTCTGATATCTAAGTAATTAAAGAATTCAAGTATTTTCAGGTTTAGAGGTTAAGACCCATTTCTTTGAGTTCACTTATTTGCTTATTTGAATTTAATCTTGTATTCATAGACTTGAAATTTTTTAGTAGCTACTAGGTTAGTCAAATTTTTAATAATTAAACGGATAATATCAGAAATTCTTTCGATAATTAATGAAATGTTTTAACTTATTATATGAGTAATAGAATTAGTGATTGTGTTAAGTGATGGCAGTGACTACCAGTCAGAGGCTGTTCTAATGATCAGAGCCTCGTATGAATAGAAAGCAAAACTACAGTCTTTTATCATTCAATGAATTCAATGAAAATCTAAAAAACAGTTTTAATAATAATTTTGATTTTAATATTAATCGCATTCTTAGCTTCAAAAGCACTTTTTAATTAAAATTTTAATTGAGTTATGACTGATATCACATATGGTATCAAATGATGTAATGATGTCCAGACGTGTTGTCGGAGTGATTGTTAGAAGTGGTCGAAAACAAACCAATAATTTTCTTGTAATTCATTTTAGAATTGTTTAAATTCTTTGCATTTTAAACATCTGTTTATTATTTTAATTATAATTTAATCGAAAGAATTCATTAATTATATAAAACTAAAGAATTGATTGTTTGACAGATGTATGGCGTAAGTCAGCCGACAGTATATCACGCGCTTATCGTTATATTCCTCGAATTCTTCGCGTGGGGTCTTCTGACCACTCCTGCCATAACGGTATTCAATCAAATCCATAAACAATTGTTTATTTGACTTAATTTTGATCCCAATTAAGGTATTAAATGAAACGTTTCCGAACCACACATTTTTGATGAATGGCCTAATCGTAGGCATCAAAGTTAGTACCGAATTGTTTTAAATGAAATTTCCTTCAATTTTATTGATTATATTTAATGTTTTAGGGGTTCCTTTCATTCCTGAGCGCTCCATTAATAGGTGCTCTGTCAGATCTATGGGGCCGTAAATTTTTTCTTCTGCTGACCGTATTCTTCACGTGTAGTCCAATTCCTTTAATGCGATTAAACACATGGTATGAATAAAAATAGTTTTAGTCTTATTCTAAATGAAATGTTTGTCCAATCAGGTGGTACTTCGCTATGATATCACTTTCTGGTGTGTTTGCGGTCACCTTTTCAGTGGTGTTCGCTTATGTGGCGGACGTCACCACTGAACACGAAAGAAGTGCAGCCTATGGTCTGGTGTCGGCCACTTTTGCTGCAAGTCTGGTCACTTCTCCAGCTTTGGGCGCATATCTGAGCGCTGTCTACAGTGAAAATCTAGTCATTTTGTTGGCGACGGCGATCGCTATTTTAGACGTTTTATTTATTTTATTCTTCGTTCCCGAGTCGTTACCTGAAAAGCTTCGCCTTAAGTCAATATCATTGTGGGAAACGGCTGACCCCTTCGCCTCTCTTCGGAAAGTAGGCAAAGACAGAATGATTTTGATGCTCTGCGTCGCTGTCTTTCTTTCATATCTACCCGAAGCGGGTCAGTACTCGTGTTTCTTTGTTTACCTAAGAATCGTAATGGGGTTCAGCGCTGAAGACGTCGCTCTTTTTATCGCAGTCGTGGGTCTCCTATCAGTTGTGGCTCAGGTTTTATATAAATATTTAATTATTAATTTAGTTTTTAATTATTAATTTATTTTGAATGTAAAAGACGGCAATGCTTTCAATGCTTATGAAAACTGTGGGATCGAAGAACACAATAATGATTGGACTCCTCTTCGAAATGCTTCAACTCATGTGGTATGGCTTTGGATCTCAGACCTGGTCAGTCATTAGTTTCCCGATTTCTCAATATTAATAAAAATAATTGTGTTGTTAGGATGATGTGGACGGCTGGTATAATTGCATCCCTGGCCTCAATTAGTTGAGTTATTTCTTAAAAACTGTAATTAAATGATTAATTTTATGCATTAAACAGCATATCCTGCCATCAGTTCTTATGTTTCGACTTATGCTGACCCCGACAAACAGGGACTCGTCCAGGGAATGGTTACAGGAATGAGAGGCCTTTGTAATGGTTTGGGTCCAGCAGTTTATGGCTTTGTTTTCAATTTGTTTAACGTCGATATAACACATAACGTGCCGGTCGTCGGTCAATATCCCGGAGGTGGGGAAAGAGGTGCTCTACTCATCAATGACCGAATGTTAAACTCAAGTGTTAGCCATTCTTTTAATCTACCAGAAAACCAATTGATTCCGGGCCCGCCTTTTGTTTTCGGGGCATTTCTGGTATTTTTAGCGATTTTGGTGACGGCTTTCATTCCGGAACTCATACACTATGAGAGTCGACATAATTTACAGACTGAAAGCGGTGTAACTCATAATATGGGCCGAAATGCCTCCAAATACTACTACACATCAATGCAATACCAGCGCAAAGATAATCAATGCGTCAGTTCTAATGCTATTGACGGAAAAGGGAGTCCTCCGGGAAGTGCCGAAGAGGACAATACTTGTGAACATTCCCTAAAATCAATAACGAAACCCCTCCGTGTAAACGATGACCACAGGTTTGAAATTTACAAAAGGGGACCGACAACTAGTGAAGCTCAGTTGCCTTTAATGCAAAACTTAGATCCCTTATGAGTAATGTTTTGTGATGTGATCTCTGAATACAACTCTCCTCTAAATGTTTCGATAACTCAATCACTAAATCACTGTTTGTTAACATATTCTGTAAAATATATTTTGAATTCCATTTCTATTATTGAAATATTTGTAAAAATTCTATTCTAAAGACAAGAATTGAATATATTTTAATCATTTAATAATTGAGACAAAATGTGTTTAACATTAGATTTAATTTATTGTCACATAAAATAAAATGCCTTTCATTTCAATTGAATTATTCACTTAATTTGTTTGACTTTTTTGTTAACTCTTCGAAATTTAAAGACAATAAAAATAATTTAAAACAAATTAAAAGAATTTAAAATATCTTTTTTTGGTTACACTAATTTCGGATTGATTATCACTTATCTCAGTATTTAAATCACATTCAATGCATG
>JAQGCE010000962.1:0-10059 GCA_034699185.1 Eupelops torulosus | reverse complement strand
CCACCGCCGCCACCGGCTCCACCAACATTTCCGTATCGGCGCCTTTTGTTGCCTGACATATATCTGGACTGTTGGGCCAAATCATAAAGCTTTGGTTCAATCAATTGATCCGCTTCTTTGAGGACATCTATCAATTCTGTGGCCTGTTTTCCATTAGCAGATGTGAAGAATGTGAATGCAGTTCCTTTGCGATCGCGACGACCGGTTCGCCCAATGCGATGGACATAGTCTTCACCAGAGTTGGGGTAATCATAATTGATTACAAACTTAATGTCGTCCACATCTATGCAGTCATTCATCAATTAATTAATTTTCAAAACAATTAATATAAACAAAACGACAGACAAAACATTAAAATCATTCAAAAGATTCATTTGAATTAAGAATTTTTAAAAAATCATTAAAATTATGATTAAATTGAATACAAATCTTAGTTTAAGAGCCAATAGTTTAGAACAAAATAAAAATTCGATTCAATTTTACCGATATTTTGATTGAATGGCAGGTCTGAGTCGCATCCAGGCATGAGTTATGTCATGAGTCCTCATATCGGAGGACAGCACAGAGAGAGGCACCAATAATAGAGCCCAAATGATAAGTGATATCATATTCGACTCCATTAATATACGGTGAGTGCCTCTTAAATAAAATAAAAAGAGAACAACAGTTAATAAATATCAGCACAAGTGTCAGAAGAGCGCCGATTATATCAGTTAACTGTAGTATCAATTCATGCCATTTATGTCATAAACAGTCTGTGATTCGTTTGGGTTAAGGCGTAAACGAGTCACAAGAATAAGACATTTACCGCTAAACGGATCCAAACCCAGATGCGAATGACTCACAATTTTATTACAATTGTTCTGCAATTCTTCAATCATTTCGTTGCAAAACATTTTAAATCATAACATAAGGTAACGAATGACTCACCCAATCCACGGGCGGCCACATCTGTGGCCACAAGAATTGGAGCACGACCAGATCTAAACTCTAACCAAAACAATATTATCATTAAAAACAATTCTATACTAAAGAGTCAAAAATAATAACCTTTGAGAACCCAATCTCTTTCTTGTTGTGGTTTATCGCCATGAATACAAGCGGACGGCCATCCATTAGCGCGCAACTCGTTGGACAACTCATTAACTTTTCGTTTAGTTTCGGCAAAAATAATAGTTTTATTATCTCTGGAATCGGCCCTAACTTTAGTCAAAAGATCGAAGAGTTTTTGTCTTTTCTCGAATTCATCGCAAATTTCAACAAATTGTTTGATATTCTTATTGGCCGACAGTTCAACGCCTCCGACATTGATTTGAATGTAGTCTTTCATATATTGTGCGGCCAATTGTCGCACTTCCTTAGGCCAAGTGGCCGACCACATAAGAGTCTGTCTCTCTCGCGGTAACTGAGCGATGATTTTCTTAAGCTGTGGTTCGAAACCCATGTCCAGCATTCTGTCCGCTTCGTCCAAAACCAAGTAATCGACTTGACGTAAGTCTACGGTATGGCTCTCCACGAAGTCAATCATACGTCCGGGCGTTGCGATTATAATCTGTGGACTCTGTTCTCGAATTTGACGAATTTGTGGTCCTCTCGAAGCTCCGCCATAGAGACAGACATTACTGGTGAACCGATATCTGCGAACCACAGTTTGGATTTGTTGGGCCAACTCTCGAGTGGGCGCCAGAATCAAACATTTCGGTGGTCTTTGGGGTCTATCCTTCAGTATTTTGGCGAAAGCGGGCAAAACATAGCACAAAGTCTTACCGGAGCCGGTCTGCGCCACTCCAACCAAATCACGACCGGAAAGGGCTATCGGCCACGACTGGCACTGAATGGGTGTTGGACTCGAGAAAAGGTCCTCATCGAGTGCTTCCTTAATCTTTTGCGGCCATTTATACGCTTCCATTGATAGCATAGGAAGGGGTGGATCCGTACCCAATACTTGAATATCGAATTTACGCCAAAACTCCTTCACATCGAGACTGGAGTCCACTTTAAGGGCAATCAAAGCATTGGATCCATTCATCAAACCATTTGATTCAACGCCATTCGTTGGATACGAATCGTAAGACATTTCAATTTTCAATTCAAATGAGTTTAAGTAATAAAGATTTTAAATACAATTAACTAAAATCACAGTTAAATAAATTAAATGAGATTTTGTTCAACAAATGAATCAATAAATTAGTGAAATGTACTAAAAATGACTGCAAGTATGCACTAAATTACTTTGTCTTCCGTTTCCGTCTTCATACAAATGACGTCTTAACACAAAATACAGTCAAACTTCGTGTGTATTCACTCTTTTATACATAAAAATTACTTAAAGTTTTCAAATTGAAATTTTTCTATAAATTTCTATCCAATCAAATGCATAGAAAATAAATTAATGATTTTTAGAGGAATTGTTTCCAAAATATGAAAGTATTTGAATAATTGTTATTAAAGAGTTGAGACTGTAGTCAACTACTGTTGAACTTGAACTCTGTCGTCAATAAGATTCAGTATATAAAAGGACTTAAATTATGTATACTTTTTACGTTTAATTTGAACCTTTAATAATATGGTGCTATCAAACAGAGTACGTGTTGTTCAATGAAAGTTCAAACTTGTAATTATTGTGAAAGTATTACAAAAGTGGGTTAACATTGAGATAAATAACAAACGCCTAAACATTTCCTTACACTTAATAACTATTTACCAAAATTACAAAATAACAAAGATTTTATTGTAAACTTTCATTCATCATTTGAACGATAAGACAAGAATGTGCACAAACTCGTGACCTATTTACCACACAAATACAATATTCAACTTTCAATGCAAACAATAACCCTTTAATTAATTTAAACCAAAATAAAACTAATTTTTGGGTCTCCCCTCTTAATGATGTGACGTTGTTTTTGAATAGAAAGCGATGCTTTTTATCGGTTTGTCTGCTATTCGGCCAAAAGTTATTTCATTAATTGTTTTAAAACCGATTAAAAACAAAATTATCACAAAATTTAGCAAAAGTTTAAATAATAATCACATTTTTAGAGTTATGGACCAAATTATAGACGAAATTAATTCAAATCATTTAAAGATAATCACAAAAATTCGTGATTTGGAGAAAAAAATTGAATTAAAAGAAGCCACGAATCAATCGAAATCAGACAAACATATGATGACCCAAGAAGTTGTCCAAAAAGAGAAACAAAGACTCACTGATGAGAATAACGAATTGAAACTCGAAGTCAATCGTTTAATCACTACTTTGAATGAATTGGAGGCCAAACGAAACCCGAATTCGGCCACAATTCACACAACGGATTCAAATCCAGTGGTAAATGGATTGAAGACTGAAACCAATGTCGAAACTGCCGAAACTGCCATCCCTTCAAAAGAAGACAAGAAAACTGTGGAAAAGATTGAGAAAAAATCGGCAAAAAAGGAGCCGAAACCTAAACCTAATAAAAGTAGCGCCGAAGAGGATAAACCACTGGACGCCTCGCGCCTCGATCTAAGGGTTGGCCGTATAGTTGAGGCCAAACGACATCCCGATGCCGACAGTCTATATGTAGAACAGATTGATTGCGGCGAAGAAAAGCCCCGAACTGTTGTCTCCGGTTTAGTTAAATTCGTTCCGTTGGAAGAAATGCAGAACCGATTAGTCGTTGTTTTGTGTAATTTAAAGGCCGCCAAAATGCGTGGAATACTATCCGAAGCTATGGTTATGTGCGCCTCTTATCCAGAGGCGGTCGAAATTCTGACGCCACCGGAGGGCTCACAACCGGGCGATCGGGTTGTCTTCGATAAATATCCAGGTATTCAATCATTTAATTTCTTTAAATTTTTAATTTTATTCCAACAAAAGGAACGCCTGACTCACAATTGAATCCAAAGAAAAAGATTTGGGAACAAATCGCACCCGACTTGAAGACTGACTCGGACTGTGTGGCCACATATAAGGGCGAACCCTTCAAAATCGAGTCAAAAGGTGTTGTAAAAGCAAAATCATTAGCAAACGTTGCCATCAAATGAATTATACGACAATTGTCTCATATTTTACTGAATTTTAATATAAAATAATTGAATAAAATCTTGTTTTTATTCGCAATTAAACGAAAACTTTTATTGAATTCAATATTAATTCATTAATTGTTTTTTCAATCAAAACTGTTATTAAATACTTTTTAATTTATTAAAAACAATGTTAAATAATTAGAGAAAAAGAGATGGGATTCGGCTTCGAATGTATTTAATGGCACAAAGTTTTAAAATTAAGATAAGAATTACAACCGAAATACCGAAACACTTAAAAAAAAGTAACGCAAAAAAGGTTTTAACTAAAGGTTATAAATAATATTAATATAAAAAGACTTCTTATTTATATAATTATATGAAAAGGAATATTAATGAGAAAATGAGTGCGATTTTCAAGGGATAGGAATTCGTTATCAAACTATAAGTTAATTAACTATAATTAATAAGCGTTTGAATCACATTTAATGCAAAGAAAGCATTTTTTATCTTCAGTTAAACTCAGTTAAGGCACACATTTCGCTACAGACAAAGAAATTGAGACTCAAAGCAATGGAATGTATTTTTTCTCGCATTTTGTTTGAAGAATAAACTGAGCCGACAAACAATATTGGAGGCACTTCTTCTTCTATTCTGTTAGTCATTAATTTAATTGAAAAGACTGATAATAATAATAAAAATAATAATAATAATAATAACTCGTCTGAAGTTTAGGGTATAATAAGTAGGAAAACCAATCAATTAATAGAATTAACGAATGAATGATAAATGACTTCTTCTTTTCCAACAATTATTAGCCGATTATTAATATTAATAACAAAACTAAATATAAATCTTCTCTGAAATTAATAAAAATCTGTGTTTCTTCTAAAGATAATCTTTTTTAGGTATAACCCTTTTGCCGGTCCACAGATTATTATGAATAATGAAGGCATCAATCGTTACACTCAAGTGTTTCGTCTGAATCTCTGCAAAACTCTTTGATCCGGAGTTATATCTGAGAAAAGATTTTAAGAACAGTTAACAAATGAATTAAATAACTGAAGACAATGGGAATGACTTACTTATAGAAACGTTCAATCATTTCGTTTGATACAGATTTAGGTCCCGTTCCGAACAATTTTGTTACTTCTTCGCGATCGGGATTATAGGTATAAATGGCTCTGAACTGAAGGCCAGCATTTCGGAAGAGTATCAAAAAGTGTTTACTATCGGAGACATTGATTTGCTGTCAAAAACAAAACGAATTAATTAAATAAAGAGAATATAATTTCAATGAATGTTTACCTCTAAGACCTTCTTTTTGGTGTCCATATTGACAGCACCGGCCAAAACCGCATTTATTGCATTCAATATCAGTGTTTTGTTTGACTTCTGACTGGGTTTAACAAACAATTTGGGGCCGGTATACTCAGCGAAAGTTGAACCGGCATCAGAGGCACCATCACTGGGAGGTCCTCTAAATCGCGAAAACATAAAGGGAGGAACGTGAACGCCGTGACTTTGTGTCGGCGAAGAGGCGTAGCTTTTTGAATGGCCTGACATCGCCGACTCGGGTCGGGACAGGTTTGAGTTGGAAGACATTAGACAGGAGTCGGTTTCGTCTGCGATTCGAGACTTATTACAGTCGAGAGACGTATAGTCCTGAATATTAGACGCACTCACATGAAGTGATTTGGGCCGAGGCTTCTGGAGGAGCCGCTGTCGGGGCCTATTCAACACTAGAGTACTATTGCTTCGGACAGAATCTTTAGGCGGAATGGAACCTCCATTTTTCTCCATTTCTTCGGCCGCTTTTCTTTGTCTATACTGTTCGAGAATCAGTTGTCTTTTGACTCTTTCTTCTTCTCTTTTCCGTTCAGACATTTCTCGTCTCATCCGTTCCTCTTCGCGTTTTTTGGCTAAATTTTGTTCCTTTTTGATTCTCTCTGCCTCCTGTCGTTCCCTTCTTTTAAGTGAGGCCAACATAATGGACTCCTTCCTCTTTGCCATTTCCATTTCACTACTTGGGTCGAGATTAACAAAATCAGCGCCGATTACAAACCCGACTCCCGGAGACACAGAATTGAGTTTTTCATTAGACTCGGATAGTTTTTGATGCGTTCCATTCGTTATATTATTTGAATAATTTGCGTTCAAATTGTGCTGTTCTTGTGCTGGAATGTTGGCTGACTTGAGTTCACGTCTTAATTGTTGCTGAAGTTTGACGTGTTTTGGTTTGAGTCCCGGTTTTACAACTTTAGGCTTTTGGTCGCTTCCGAATGATATGAAAAACGATTCGGTGTTAGGATTGGTATCGCCGGCAGTCGAGCCATCTTTCGTTGTTGAAGAACTGCTCGAAGAACTCTTATTAGTCTTCTCATAGTTATTGAAACCTTCGTCAGAGTATTCACTATTAGAACGCGTCGGAGAGTTGTGTTCAGGCATTTCTGGTGACATCATTTTTGGTTTCATTACACGAAAGGTACGACCAATGGCTGGCTTAGAAGGGGTAGACCACTGTTGTCTTTCAAATTCTTCATACATCTGCTGCTGAGGAACGGTCGCAATATTTGTCGGCTGAGAACTAATGTAATAAGCGTTTGGGTTTTGAGAAACCATTTGATGGGTCAAAACCTGCTGTCCGCTCAACCCATGATTAACCAAATGATGAGGCATAACATCCGGTCCGTTCATTTGATGATTGAGCATCTGATGGCTCATCACTTGATTACTTATAACCTGATTATTAATCAATTGATTGTTAACCAACTGATGATTAATTGGTTGATGGGGGAGGGCTTGTGTGAGAGGACTCATCATTTGATGCGACATCATTTGTGGGTTCATCTGATGTGGAATTTGATGATTAATTTGATGATTCATTTGATGGTTTAAATGATGGCCAACCAATTGATTATTGATTACTTCTTGAGGAATCATTGAATGGTTTACCAATAATTGTTGGGGTATTTCACACTTCATTTGATTCGATATTTCTTGATTAGGCATCACTTGTGGGCCATTCTTATGAATAACACGAAGGAAGGCTTCTTTCCCGATGTTTTGTCGACTGGACTTCCATTCTTCTTCAGCGGATTGTCTTTCGAGTTCTATTTTTCTTCGTTTCTCTTCGAGTTTCATTCGAATGTTGTGAACCTGCGATGCGATCTCAGAGTCGACGCAATTGTTTTCATCGACAGAAATATTATTTTCGTTGTCTTCTAATAACGAATCAATTGAATCACTTTTACTAATTTGGGATAAATTGGTTCTCGAATTATATGACATATTAAGAGGTCGTCCATTACTTCCACCGATTAGATCACTGTCTTGCAAAAAGAAGGGCTGTTCCACAAGAGCTGCATTTGAAGTCGAATTGTTTGACAAATTTTGCGAAGAATTCAATTTACCGAAACTCAATTTGGCTGATATGTTGGGTAAAGGACTGGCCCTCACAGCTATCGGTTGTGGCAAATGATTACTATTATTATTATGCGATGTCTTCTCATTCTTATGCATATACGCTATGTTTATGGTTGGCTCCGGTGTGTCCGCAATTAGAGTTGACTTTGAGTTATGTGAAGTCAATTTACCAAAACTAGTAGTGGAACCCGTGGAAGATGTATTGGGCGCACTGGGAGGTAACGGCGGTGAGTCTGTGCCCAAAACAATTTGAGATGAGTTCATTAAGTTTTGTCGGTTCAGTAATCCGGAGCCTCTTCTGGTAGTTGTGGGCGCACTCGCAGTACGTTTGGCAGCACTGGTATTGTTTTGGGATAATTGTGAAAAATAATCTGCTAATTGTGACGAAGACTTCCCACTCGTTTCGTGATTATTATAATCGTCTGATTGTTTTAGAGGAGAATTAGAGAGAATCACATCGTTTTGATCGCAATCATAGTTCGCATCACTTTCTCGAAGAATATCTCTTCTATTGTTAGTCGAATAGGAATTCATTGATTTCGGACCCGTTTTAAGATGTGGTTTATGTTGTGTTCTGTCGACTGTTCTGTCGTTAATCATCAATATTTCGGGCGATAATTCATTTTCTGTTTTCAAATCAATACCAGAGAAATATCGGGTCAGCTCTTCGTCTTCATCAGAGGGCAGTTGAGAACAACTTCTTTGTCGATTTGCAAGTTTCACACTCGACAGCGTCCTTCTAGGAGTTCGGTTGGGGGTCGAACCATTGCTATGCTGTTCGAGCACTTGCCTTTCGTCCACCCACGATGAATGTTGCAATGACTTGGCCTTCATTTCTGCGGGTGTCGGCAAATCTGGATAACACAATCCGTTTTGGCTCTCACTGTCGGTCTCATAATCCATTGCTGTCGGCTGTCGGACACAATCTGCGGGTTTTATTTCAAACAAATAGAGCAGATCTGCAATAAATGCCAATACATTTGTCTGAATGGGTTCGTGAAGGTATAGAAAGTCCTCTAATGAGAGAAAACAACAGTTGAACGGAAGCTTCTCTTCACAGAAGAACTGAACCAATTGTAGGTTATATATAGAGTCAGCCAAAGACATGTCTTTGTTTAAATATATATCTTGCCATTTGAGATGATCCGGACAATAGAAACTGAGTAGAGCTGCCAAACAGCATCCGTCACTTAGGTCTGTCAACTCTTCTAACATTGGAAGGGGAGGGACGGGCTCATTGCGAGTGCTCTCCTCCTCACTCATGTCTTTTTGCATAATTTGTTTAAGTTTAGCACAACATTTATTTATCCAAAATATTGCCACTTCTTCTAAATCCTCAGGTATCTCATCCTCTTCAAGATAAGAAAACCGGGCGACCACTTCGGCCACCTTTTCCGGGATCAACACTTCTTTTATGTACAAAGTCATTATGGCTTCAATGATAACCATATGAGCGCTCTATTATTGATAAGATATGCAATAAAAGTGTCAAATGACTGATAAAACTCTGAATTAATTAATTACAAAAAAAAATTTAGGAAACATTCCAACGAAAAAGGGATGAAATCCATTATAAAACAAATTCAGTTCAGATCACTAAAAGATAATAAAGGATTATATAACTTACCATTTTTATGGGGGCGCTTTGGATCAATACTGTTTCTGTGAGGGAAGCATCATTTGGCTCAACCATATATACCCCTTTCCGCTGCAGAATTTGCATAATTCCGTAGTGATTCAGACAATTATAGTTGGGATCGGAATATATGTTGGCCAAAGCCAGACAATACAGTTCGGCACTGGCCAGAGCCTGAGTGATTTGAGGTTTGAGTCTATCTTTCTCCTCATGGTCCTTATAGAAGGGTTCCCTCAAATCTGTTGGTATTTCATTGCTATAGGCTTTGGAGAGAAGCCATAAAACGGATGCCCTCTGTTTGGCCTAAAGAACAGACACACAGACAGTCAGTAAAAAAACTTATGCCAAGAGTTTGGCAAACGGTTCCGATTAGAGTTCATTTAACTCATCAAAAAAAGGTTATCCCAATTCATCAAAAACTGTCAAATTATTAGCTAATTAATGGCATATCATAATTACCAGTTCCAGAGCCTGAGCCAAATCCATTGGGTCTGTCCTAAAAGCCATTCATCTAAAATGAATTCGATTTACTCGTTTCGTAACAAAAAAAAATTAAAGAAATATCTTTTCTTTGACTCATTTGATTCCTGACTCAGATTAGGGGAGGGGAGGACAGGGGGAGTCGGCTCTATTAATCTAATCGGTTAGCAACTAGATAACACAAAATACATATCAGGATCGATAATTCAATGAAAAAATATCAATTTGGGTCGTATTTATAAATCACAAATAAAATATCCTGGGTCGTGAAACTTGTAAATAGTTTGACAGTAGGTATGACTCAATCTTGTCATTAAATATTAATTGCTCATGGAAAAGGAATTCCAATTAGAGGACAGTAATAAAGATAATTGAATTTCACAATTAAATACAATAATTAAAGACACGAATGGATAATAGCGATAATAAGACTAATCCAGGTTATAATAAATCCCTTAATTGAGTGGCAATAATGTGCTAGTTTTCCACAAGAGTTAGCCCACTATTTAAAT
>JAQGCE010000961.1:0-10062 GCA_034699185.1 Eupelops torulosus | reverse complement strand
ATTTGAGCGCTAATAATAACCATTTATTCTTATTTTTTGTTGAGTTCAACATTTTATATAAGTTTTGGCGATCATTGAGTGCAATGAAAGGTGCAAACAGTGATGTTATGTTGTGTTGGTTTGGATGCTGTCAAACAAGAGAGGAAAGCACATCACAACTCTGACACATAGCTTACATTATATATTACAGACAGTTATATACAAGAAAATTGAATATTTTAGTTATACTCGATTTACTCTATTCTTGGATTTTGAATAATGTATTCGAAAAATATATGAAAAATATTAGATTCAAACGAAATACATCCGGAGATGTAATGCGATGTAAAAGTTTTCTCTCTCTTTCTTTGCTATTTTTTGAGTGAATAAGAAACTAATATAAATTGCAAAATAGAGAGACATCACAATATGAAAGATTGCATTTTCACACATATTTATATGTGTTTTGGCATCAATTCAAAGTCAAATATGCTTTCCATTCACTATTTTGTGAACTTTTATTTCATATGAATTACATAAACAATTTAAATGATTAGTGTTTTGCTCACAATTTTAGTACTCATGTAATTTGAAACTCAAAATCATGACTTAAATAAATATATTAATCATAGAATTTATGGAACAGATGTTAATTTGATGAAAATCACAGTCTGGGGATTACCACTCAAAGAGGAACATCACTCTTCAACACGCAAAGAGCAACAGTATATGGACTGGGTCACTTTCACTCAAGTGTTTTCACTACAAACCAATGATTTTTAAATCCAAAAACAAAAGAATTGTAATACCATTTCATTTATTGTTTAACAATAGGGCCGCAGATCTGTAGGACCCGAGAAAATCAATTTTCTGTGAAAAGCGTGCCTTAGATTTACTTTCGATCTTTTAATCCCCTTTTGATTCAATGCAATATTTAAATGAGTATATAATCCACACGTGTCTGCATTGGTCTCACTTAAGTCAACCCAAAGATTATTAAAAAAGATGGGTGGTCTACGTCGGTGCTGACCGGCTATCTTTGGCTCATCCATTGTCTGCTATAATCTGAATACAACAAAAATTAGGATAAAAACAGAATTAAATGTGAGTTAAAATCCAAACATTGTGTCAGTGTTTACGCATCGGTCGGGTTTGACACATATCCTGTGACTCTCCTCTTTGAAAGAAAACCATTTTAATAAATCCAATACAATATACAAACATAAAGGCCGTCAAATTTGAACAAGGATAACCTTTACAATTTTCTATCATTAAAACCTTGATTTCCAGAATTTGAGGGAAGCGCAAAAGATCCCACCACATTTTATAATCTGGCATCATTTTGATTTAATTATAAAATGGTTAAATAGAACTTTGAATATTAAAGGAGCAAGGTCAGACGGAAAAATATTCTTTTTGGATTCAAGTCTCAAAATTTATTTTATATTTACATAAATTAGTTTTAAAAATATTTAGGTTTTAAAAAAGAATTTTTATTTTTAATTATTAATATTTTTGTTAATTAAATGTGTTATTAAAAGAATTTCAAATTTAAATTTCAATAAATTTATAATAATTTATATTATTTTAAGTAAACTTTTGAATAAAAGAATGACTTTTTTGGTTGTATTCACTTCACACACATAAACACTAATGATTTTATTTTATTTAAAGTTAAGCATGCAGATAATTTTCAATATTCTTTGATATTATCCGGATATTTTCCAATAAAGTAATCGATAAAAAATGTTAAAATTTGAAATTCTTAATTACTTGTCTTCTTTTTTAGCCTTAACTCCGATTTTTATATGGATAGTGCAAACCTAATGGTATAAATAACTTGCATTGATTAAAATCAAACCATAGAGTAATGTTGAACTGGATTAGTTCAAATGGGAAGTCACCAAAATTGATTGGTTTAGTTATTGCCTGAAGGCTTAGTTATTCCAATATTCATAAAATAATATATAAATATATATAAACATAAGGATTATTTGCGGTATGTCTGTAAGTGAGAGGAGGGGGAGGGGAGAGAGAGAGAGAGAGAGAGAGAGAGAGAGAGAGAGAGAGAGAGAGAGTTAATTGAGAGTGCAAATAAAGCAATTGGTTATTGTCTTATTTGGAAGGTTAGGTCTGAAGGAGAGTAGTGTTAGCACTCACTCAAAATTATCTCAGATCTCAAATACAGTTTAAATTTATGCGAATTTTGTTTTTTCGACTAAATTTCAAATATAATTAGTAGCGAATCTTTTTAGCAATAATTTTCATTTAGTGAGCACAACATAAGCACAGCACAAATCTATCAGTAAAGCGGCTTCGCTTTTAAATTGAGATTTTACGAGTGCCATTAGAAAAGTAGAGCCTTAAGCTATTAGGGCTGCCGGTGCTCACAGTTCAAACAAATGACATTCTGAGCTTCCATTCTATTTGGCTCAGAACAGAACAGCACTTATCTCAGCGCTCAATGATATAATAGACAAAAGTACAAAGCGATTCGGCTCAATTATTTTCAATTTTAAAGCTAGCTAGTTCCATTTTACAATATTCTTTAAAATTTAAAACCAATAAATTTAAACTATTTTGAAAAAAATTCTTGAAAATTGTCAGCACTTAGAGTATGATCATTGATACCAGGATAAGTCATTGATAACAAACTACATAAAACAATACCTTTTTATGTACTTTTCTCTTAGCAATTAAGTGAAAGTCTGATTCTTTGACCTAGGGCGTATTTTTTCATTACCTTTCCCTTTCAATTTAAGGTGAGTCTGATTGAATGGACAAACTTTGATTGCACCAATAATTCTGGGCACCTAAATTGGGTTCTGACAGCTACGCACAGGTAGCTATCATTTTATATGCCTATTAGTGAAATGGGTAATATTTAAAAGTGAAAGTCAAGGCAATGTGCTATGCTCATCTCAAATTAAAGACCATGATTTTTTTTAAATATACAACACAATAAAATTTTATTCACATGATGTACCTTGTTATATTTTCTTTTATTTAAAGCAACATATATTCCATTAATGATTATATTGTTTTTGTGCAAAATTGGAGAAAAGGTTGATTTGAAATGTAATTCAAATATTGGGTTAACTGGGAATTTGAGTTTTGGGAGTCGAGTAAACGGGAGATAATTGAAAATCGGAGGTTTGGTCAAATGAGTTGCCAATAAGAGAGTCGCTATTATAATAGCAGCCAATAGAAGGCAAATGGTGTATAAGAGCGCAAACTCGACATCAGTGGAGATCAGTTGCCAAAAGATCATTGCATTGAAGTGAAGTCTGTGACAAATGTCTGAAATTCTCTCACTTTTCGCTTTCGTCTATTGATTGGGTTTAAACTCAAACTACAATTTGCGGCAAAAACTTGTTTGAAGTGAATATTATTTAAGTGTTGTATTCATTGCGAAGAGAGGTTTAGAAAGTGATGGCAATTACAATGTCATCTGATTCTGAAGAACTGTCTGTAAGCTCACCCATAACAGTGGACTATACGGACTCAGCACCCGATTCTCCGATGCCATCAAATGTGTCTCAAAACAGCAATAGTTTTGCAAATAAAACAATAAGTTCTTCGGCTCTTAAGGCCAGTTATGTTTGGACTAATAGTGAACTGAATGAAGTGAATGCCATTAATAAGCCTTCGATACCCTTTTCAATAACAAGTATTCTCAAAAAAGGAGATTCACAAACAAAGTGTTCCAAACAGGACCGACACGACCAAAATACAGTGACATCACCCCCACCACCATCTATAGTATCCTCGCCATCATTAATACCTCCAATTTTCACTAATAATCATTTGAATCGCAACAAAACTCCTTGGTATCCATGGGCTGCAGCATCGGGTCTGATGTGTGGTGACCCTCATCACCCAAATGGTTCCACTCATCCATTTTTATTCCGCAACTGCAAAGATTCAGGTATTTAAATTAATCCTTGCTCAATTATTAGCTTAATTGCTATTGGCAAAATTAGTGTGCTTGATTCTTTAATCCTCTATGAATTTGAGGTCACTTTTTCCCAAAGGGAAGGGAAGGGAAGAGAAAGTAAGAGATAGAGTCGATTGCGTGTCAATTATGAGCCAATTTTGGAAGTATTTGTTTTTGTGATATAAATTGAATTCAATTTGTTTTGAGTGAAAAAAGTGTATAAACAATGAGAGAGTCATTCAATAGAGAATTTAATTTCCTTTCATAACACGAAAATAAGTTGCGTTTAATTAATTAACTATCAACTAATTATCGCTTTGACTGATGGGATGTGCGATCACTCAATCACTTACTATATTTGTCTTTTATAATGACTTAATTTGAGAAAAGAGAATACAATCTCATTATTTAAAGTAATTATAGTAACGATGAATTGATGCGATTTCAATGTTATTCTTGCAAATAATTTCAATGATATAAAGCAATAAAAGTCCAATAAATGTGTGGAAATAGTCTTTTTATGATTATTGGTTCGCATGTCTTTCGTTCACTGTTTTTATGTTTGCGTTTCCGAAACAAAAGCAAACACTGACTGAAAAAGAAGTGACTTTTTTAGTGAATTCTCTGAATTAGTCGCTCATAAAATATCTAATGTATTGCAGTCATGAATCGCAAATATTTATATTCTGGTCCACCGATCACTCCTATGATTAAATAGCTTTTATTCTCAATTAATTGTAAGACAATAATTCATTTGAATATTGATTTCTTTCCTGTTCAGAACCGGGAGAGCCGCCACGGATTGCTGTCAAGTGTGCCCTTCGGAAGCATAAAAGCAATCGTAAGCCACGGACTCCGTTCACTACTCAACAACTATTAGCACTCGAACGCAAATTTAGAACAAAACAATACCTTTCCATTGCAGAGAGGGCTGAGTTCTCCAGTAGTTTAAATTTGACTGAAACTCAAGTGAGACTCAGATTATAATTCATATAATTCACAGAAATCTATAATAATTGTAAACTTTGTTTGAAAATTAGGTTAAGATATGGTTTCAAAACAGAAGAGCAAAAGAAAAGAGATTAAAAGAAGCAGAATTAGAAAAATTACGTCTGGCCGCCCGACCCTTTCCAGCTGCAGCTTTTGGCTTCGGTTTGCCGGGAGGCCCCCACTTCGGTTTCAGTAGCAATATGACCGGTGCTGCTGGTCCACCGCCAGCTCATTTAGGATCGGCTGCCGGTTTTGTGATGGCCACTAATAGGGGACCGTCACTTTTCAATCATATAAGCAACCTGGCCGCACCTTATCCTATCTATTCTACAGGATCTGGCAATTCAGTAGCAGGTCATATGTTAACCAGTTCTGGGCCTATGCCTGCGACGACCTGTCCTTAACTATTGTCACATTTTATGAGCTGTCCCTACATTTGACAAAATCATTAAAAGTAATGGAAATTGAGGTAAACTTTTGACGGATGTATACAAACATACAAAACAGTATTGACTCTAAAATAACTACTCTTTTAGTGTTTAACTCTTTGAATGAATGAATGAAAACAATGAATACAATTGAATAAATCTGTGCAAATCTGTGCAAGAGCTATTTATCTTCTTAAGTTTGTCATAACAATAGAAAAATGAGTAGTAATTTAAAATTCCGTCATTTTTTTCCTAATTTAATGAGAATTTTGCACAACACTAGTCTATCAGACTTGTATAGGTTTTTATCCAAGTTACTATTACTACTACGAGTCCTCTGTCACAAATCACAATTAAAGCATTGAAAAATTGAGCTCATCTTAAACCTTACTCAATTCAATAATGAAAATAATTAAAAATAAACACATTACTACCTGTATTTAAAAAACTAAATGCAACAAGCATCAATAGCAGGGACGCACAAAGAAAGGGTGATCAGTTGAAACGCTTATTTTGTGATTTTAGACACTGTGCTCAGCATAACAGCTAAGAATATGCCGATGAGGTCAGAGACAAATCGCTTTAAAAATTTTATCGATTAAAAAATCTTTGTATTATAATTGTATTTAAAGAAAAAAAGTGTCAATAAAAAGAAGAATTACTAGGTTAAATAAGTCTTGACTAAGCACCTGAATCGGTAATTATAAAAATTGTTGTGTTGTGCCACAGAACTACCAAAACTCAACTCTTTTTCTAATAATTATTATATAAATAATTACTCAGAACTTTGTTATTGTAAAATAAGATTGTAATCAACCAATTCTGAAGGCCCTGGTGATCCCCTCTACACCATTTGAGGCTCTAAAATGATCATAATTTTTATTTATTATTATTATTTATTATTATTATTATTCTTTTGATTTCATTAAAATTAGAAATTCATTGAAATAATCGAATTAATTGTAAAAAAGTTAAGAAAAATAAAATAAAAGTTTTGTCGATTTTGAGTAAAACAGTGTCTAATCAGTGATCACTCTATCAATCATTGAGATGAGAGACCTTTTGTTCACTTTAGGGGTCCTCTCCTCTCATTTGTGTCGCAGAAACTTATGAATGGGTTAGTGAAATAATAGCCTGATAATTTATGAGTTTCCAATCCATTTTATGAACTGGAACATTCTCATTCAAATATTTATGTCTAAAAATACCACATTTGGCACATTACAAATGTTAAGACTTGCCTATAATTGTGTGCTACACCTAGGACCCGAGGGTATTAGCCCTATTCTCGTCCATCAATAAGTGCTTTGAATATGAGAAACATTTACCACATTTATAGGCATTTTTATAATAGGCTTCTGTGGGAAAGGTTTTGGTAATTCACTATTAGTTTCACAAATAAGAGGTGGTTCTGAACTAATGACTCATTAATCATTCCTTAAACCATTAGTAATGAGAATCTCCTAATCAAACCCTTTTGTAGAAATTATATTGAATTCCCCTTGGACCCAAAAATAAAGATGGCTCCCATTTTTCCGCCATTCCATCAATTAAGTCTAAGATGAATTGGTTTACACCAAATTAAGGTAACAATATTTAACAAAACTGTGTGAAAATAAAGGAGTAAGCCAGTAATGCTAGCAATGTTAAATGTTATAATTATCTTGCAAAACCATCTTTGAGTGCAAACATTAATGTCATTAATGGGAGAGCACTACAAACAAAGTAAACTATAATTTTTATAAATCGTATTAAAAACTACTAAATTAAAGGGTTTTAATAGAAATTTAAATTAAATTTATAGCAATTAAATGGCTGTCATTTAAAAGTCATCATTAAATAGCGATTTGAGTTATAAAATATCAAAACAAGTTTGAGACTAATTCTCAGACAAAACAAGTGATGAATAAGTTTTTATTTGAACATTAATTGTTTGATTGATAAATATTTTAGAGAAAATCTTATTGAAAGTGCGTTAATCTTATAAATCATTAATTCGGATGATTTTACTTCTTTTCTAAGTTGAGTCTGAAGTGAAAAAACAAACCAAACTATAATAAATTGGAATTAAAATAAATCAATTTTAAAGATTAAATTTTCAAAATTATTGGGAAAATAGTTTGGGTTTTGCTGTTCATTAGAGTATAGTTTAAAATAAATTAGAAACCAATTAAAATCGTTTGTATTTATGTTAAGCGAGTGATTGACGTGATATGAGTTACACACAAATGTTTCGTTTGATATGCCGTCAGTCAAAGACATATCGCTTTTGACATCTATTTAGGTAATGAACCTTTCATCAAATGATTGAAATCGAATTAATTACTGAATAGTTTAGATATTCTAATCAAATGACTCCAGTTTTTCAGGTCTTTTCAAATTAAAAATTCATTGAAATTAATTTAAATTTAATATAAATTCTTGAGATAACAGATTCAGGTTTTATATGAAAAGATAGTTATTATTATTGAAAAATGTATTCAATTTTATGTTTCGCCGCTAATTATAATTGTTTTTCGGATTTCTGGCATTTGTTTAATTAGTTCTTTGATTTGTGTTTCACTATATGTGTCGTAATCTTCGACCACTTCATTGATGGCTAAAATACAAGTTTTTGGCATATTTTTCAAGCGTTCAATGTTTGCCAATTTCTTCTCTAATAAACTCAATTCTTTGATGTCATATAAGGGAACGGCTATTGTTTTGGAAAAGCTTTGCTGTAGTCTCAGGATTTTCAGACGAAATCGATTTTTGTCCAATTCTTTGCTATTCTCTAAAATAAGTTTGTGTTCATTGAATCTTCTGATAAGTTTATTATAAGAACTGTCAGACAATTTTCGATTATACTCTTCTTTGAATCTATTGTTGACGACTCCAATGACCGGATTTTTTAGATGAAAGCAATCGCAAAGTATTTGTAAATTTTGGTCAAAATTAAACCAAAAGGTTTTGACGACAATTCGAAAATCTTTAGAATAGAGAAGAGATACCAAAAAATAAAATAATAGAATTATTGTCGACAAACTGACTAATATGTTCTCGATGTTTGTGAATATATTCGGAAACAATTTCTCCACATCGTATATATCAGTGATGTTCCCAACAAATGAAGAATTATCGAAATTATTGTAATAATCGTTTTGATTCAAGTCTTCCATAGGTTTACTTCAAACAAATTTCATATGAAATAAAGCCAAACATAGATTCTATAAATATATTCTTTGCAATTATAAGGCAATAAATAAACTGTTGAGACAAACATTTGATTATAATTTATTTATTGAGAGATTCAAACAATAGTTTTGTGGACATAACTCACGCGAAATCTCCTCTAATATATAGTTTGTGTAAAAGAAACAAAAATCAAATTAATTGAAAAAACAGTTGGAAATTATTGCAAATATTAGCAAATTATTAAATGAATTAGTTTTTATTGTGGAAAATGTGGGAATTCTGTTATATACCGTCCGTATTCATTGACACTTACATGTTTTTGTTTGCTTTGGTTCTCTATTTTCTGGTCGGCGTTTATTTGCTTCTCAGTGGTCCTCCACATCAGAAAAGAGAATAAATAACTTAATTCATGCGTTTATCGATGTCTTCAATCAGAGTCCAACACAACCATCAAAGCTATAGTGAGCACACATTTGCAAAAAGATTGCCATCTCTTTCACTGTAATAAAATCGTAGAAAACCTGCTCTTAAACACAACTATCGCTTAAAGTCTTCTCAAATAAATAATTCTGTAATTTGTGTTGTCTTTCAGTGAATCTCTTCAAACAGTAGTTCTTCTCTCATCTGATTTTCTCTTTCATTAGGTCTTTGGACACAATTTTATTGTTTTTCTCATTCAAAACGAAAACATTTTTATTTCAATGACTTATTCGCAAAATTCAGTAAAAAAAATCTTATCAACAAATCGGAGTCAAAAGAAGGGAATAAATTCGTTCATATTTTTCAATAAATATTATATTATTTATCAAATTCTGTGAACAAAATAAATAAAAACAATATATGTATTATAATATGTGGTAATAAAATCATAGCATTTTGTGTCGTATTTTTCTCACTCATGCAAACCATTAGTATTTATTTAGTATAATATCATTTCATATATGATATAAACTTATATAAGATTATAATACGAACTGTCAGCCAATGTTTGGATCTAATAAAAAACAATGTTTTGCTTTAATATTAGTTTATTATTAGATTTTTTGTCGCAAATCTGGTCGAGAATTATAAGTAATATCAGTCGTCGACATATCTCATAATAAAAAAGTTTTTTTTCAATGGCTTTCGTCGCTTTATATATATATATATATTGGGTATGTGTTGTATATGTGGTATATGTGCACACATTTATTCATTTATAATAAAGTTTTTGTAAGAACTTCCGAATTGTGATAAATGACCTCTTCTTTATCCTCTAGTCTTGAAAATGTGCGCCACAAGAAATTATTGAGGGAGGAGTGAATTCAATATAATTCGTCGCCTAATCTGTTCGTCACTACATATGATGTCAGTATTTACTGTATTTTATATTTAATAATAAGCTGTATTTCATAAAAGTTGGCACAACGGGACGTCAACACATACCCGACCACTATATATAAATATATTCTGTATATTCTTTACTTTTCCCCTCTTTATATGAGTTGCAATTTATTCCATATATTATTTTATTGATATTAAATATATTCTCAATAATATTATTCTTATTATTAA
>JAQGCE010000960.1:0-10062 GCA_034699185.1 Eupelops torulosus | reverse complement strand
AAAATTTCAATTCTCAATAAAAATATTAAATAAATGAAATAATATTTAAATGAATTAATCAGTAAATTGAAACTAAATTACAATCACTATTTCAACGCTCTTTTGTGTTGAAAGTATTGATGAAAATTTCAGTGGAATTTTGAAATTTTCTAATTTTTATTCAAATTATTGAATTGATATTAAAATATTACAATTTTTTATTGATTTTTAGTTTCAATATTAATCTCAGAAATAGTTTCAATTTAAGATTCAGAATCAGAATAAACTGAGAAGTATTCTATATTATTAATATTTTTGGATTTATACAATTATAATACTATTTGTATTTATTTGAGAGCTTTTATTGAGGGCTTACAAAAATGGAATTAAGTATTTTAATTTGCTTTAGTTAATTAATTTTCATATAACTTGTTTTCACTCCTATGACGCCATCTGCGCCAAACTCAAAATGAAAGTTTGGTGAAACTTTACCCTTGATTTAGTGAATTTTTCATCCCTAGGATTTTGATTTTTGATTCAATTGTTTGTGTGCTATAAAAATGTTTGGAAAGTCTCGCGATTTTAATCATTTATTGAATTCGATCTTAAATTTGAAAAAATATTAATTATTTTTGAAAGTGTTCTCTAAAAGTGATTAAAATGTCTTCTATTTATTCGATTATCTTTTGTTTGCTATTAATTGGTTTGAGAGTCAGTTGTGAAGAATTAGTGCAGAACAGAGTTCTGCGGCAAAATCCAGCCATTCCTGATGAGGAGTATTTTGAAGACAAAGAGAAAAACTTCTGTAATTTCAATAATACAAAAGTTCGTGTTTATGGCGCTTCATATGTGCATGGCAAATTGATAATTGTCTTTACTCTCCAAAATTATGAAACGAGTGAACCCACAAAACAATTAGTATTTTCAAGCATTTATTTCGACCATAGCCCAGAACGTATCTCTAGGTTTTATTCTGCACAGCCCTTCACTGGTTTGAGAAAAGAAATCAATCGACCAAATGTTAGGGTGAAGTTTATGTTCAATGCTCTTAACCACATTGACTATCCCTTCCCGAAGAGTAAAGGCGAACCGATAAACTGGAACATTAATTACATCGCTTTCGTAAGAACTTTATTACTGATTGTCTTTATTTGTGTTTATATTGTGTTTTACTCAAAAGTCAGACCAAACCACTCACGCCTATGATATTAAAGAAATTAAGACCGGAACATTCCCTGACCCTGTTAAACGGGAATTGATTCAATTTGAAGTTCTTCAAAACAAAACGGCTTATGACAAGGATGGGGACAAATCAGGTTTTGTTAATTTGCAACTCCTTTACTCTCACTTTCCGGAAGATGTAGAGATCACTGCCATTATGATTATCCATCATTATTGGCTCTCAGAAAAAACCCCCACATATAATGCTCTGGTCTACACATCTGATAAATTAGAAGGTAAAGGATCATACCTGTATGTCAGACACTACTTGAATGGGACCGCAAAACATTTCAAGTCTTTTAATTACGACTATTGGCGAATAATTTGGGAGTTCGACAGACTTAAAAAGTATTGCGTTCATATGAAGGATAGGGTGGATGCAGTCTCTCTTATACAAGAATACAAGTCATCCACCGATTTCTCCGTCAAATTCATTGAATTTCATGGAATTAAACACAAATATTTAGAACTCAAATTTGGTTCCTTGGTGGATTTAGGCCGTTATGTCTACGATATAGTAGAAGATGAGGATCACCCTGCCAATAAACTGAATGAAAACTCACTTCTGCTCAACTGTAAAAACTTTAGTTTCCCTACAATAAAACCACCCAAACTACTCGCATGCAGGAAAAATCAAAAGTTTTCGCCAGACTATACGCATGAAGATGATTTAGTGGACCCCATAACCATCCCAATTATCTCTTCCAATGAAGGCATTCGAATTGAACCTGTCCAACAAACTGAAGGGGAGTCTCAAACGTTTTGGGTATTCATAATAATTGTTAATAAAGTTTTTAATTAATCACTTATTTAAAAACAGATAAAGTTCTTCATTTTCGCGACAATTGTCACAATTGTAGCCATAATTGGATTTGGAATCTATTTATTGGTTACTGAAAACAAAAAGACTCAAAATATAGATTAAGTTTTTTATCTATTATTTTAAATAATTATTTTTTTATTGCATTCATTTTGAACTAAATTTTATGAAAAATTCAATTCTCAAAAAATATTAATAAAAATATACTCCGAATTCAATTTTGTCCGTTCCGGTCAATTCAGGGATAAAAGTAGATTAGGGACAAAAGTGAGTAATATAGTAAATATATTAAGGTCAAGTTATTTAATTGAAGACATTATTAACAATAATTATTTCTTTTTTCACTCAAAAGACAAACAAAACATGTGTCCAATTCTTAAACACATTTAAATTAAAAATTTAAAAAAAACTTTAGATTTTAATGAAATTTCAAAAATCATTTCATTCAATAATTGTTATATTAAATTAAAAACAATATTTATTGAGAGAGGGATAAAAATCGTTATTGTTTTGGACTAATTTGTAATATGAATGTCAATCATAATGAGGGATATCTTTGGAGTAGTGGACAAAACTAAGAGGGATAAAACTCGACAAATTTTAACATTATGTCAATGGATGAAGAACTCTGATCTCTGAAATCCGCGGATAAATCTGGAGTAGGGATAAAACTAGGTAGGAACAAAACTCGATTCCAAGTGTTTAATCAAATGACTGAAATAATAAGATATGAAACTTATTTTCATTTTTATTTATAAGAAAGTCAAACGAAATTTCCTAAAAGGTTCTGAAAATGAGAGAATCGGTTAGGCTTTCAATTAATTGTTTGTAAAATTGGAAGAAAAAACTTTTATTCATTTAATAAAATGAACAAAATTTATAAAATTGATTTAAATTCTTAAAATTGTTTAAATATAATATTATTATTGTGTCCTTGACTTCCAATAATTTGAATTATTCAGACTCGGTTTCATCTTTGATTAAATGTAACTTGATTCATTAAAATAGTATATCTGCTCTTGCCAGGCCTCGGAAGTAGCTAATTCGATAAAGAATACCTTGGGTAATATCTTTACTGGTAATTTTTAAAAGTATAAACGTGATATTATATTAATGCCTTTATAAATACGCATTTAATACATAATTGTATGAATAAATGTGTATTAAAAAGTCCTATATTTCAAAAGCAGATGTTTTGGTAAAACTGTTTGAAGAGAATCTTCTATTTTGTAAGTGAATGAAAAATGTAAACAAAACAAAATCATTAAAATCTAAAATTCAATTGAAATGTCTTTGAAATCAGTTTTGGATTCAATCGATCCGTTGGTCAGACTTCGGGCCAAAAGTAAATTGGATTCAATGCGAGAACAGATTTTATGGAAAAACTACTGCAAATCAGTGCTTAATTGTCAACAAAATTCAGATCAAACCGATTGTGAAACAACTGAAAAGTGCTTTAATGACATAAAATCAGCTGATTTTCAACAACAATTGAATTTCCACTTAAATTCATTTGTGGACAATAATTGTGATCAAAATCAGTGCTCAGAACAATTAAGTGATACTTCAGCGCCAAATACAACACTGGATTTAATTCCCGACGAATTCAAAACTAAATTAAATTATTTGGAAATTCAATTAAAAAATTCACTAAATTTTGAGTCTGTTTTACGCCAAAAGTATTCAAATATTAATAATTTAAACAAAAAGTGTATTAAATCGACAAAAACTACAAAATTAAAGCCAATTAAATCTAAAACCAATAAAATAGTGGCTAAAAGTGGAACAGATTGTGATATAAACGAAGAATTAAACGAAGACTTGATTTTAGACAAATTTATTAATGAATTAATCATCGATTTGTTTGACACAGAATTTGATAATCTTTTGAGAGATTTGTTAATTAATTAAATAATTACTTCAAATGAACTTAAGATTGAATTAGATTTCAAACTTTGATTAAAATTTTGTTGAAAATTATTTTTATTATAACTTTTTTACTCTTCTATTATAATGGATGTACTGAACAACGATATTGAATATGACATCAATACTGAAGAAGAAGATAATAATAGAACCATAAGACAAAAAGAGAGGACATGGGATCAATATTTGTATACGATTGCGATGTTTTTCAATCATTTCGCTTATGTATGGCTTATATTTCAATTTTAGACTTTAATTGTCTTTTAGGGAAACCTTTAATTAAATTAATTGATGTGTTGTTTATCTAAAAGGGTGTGAACTGCAGTCTAATCGGTCCAACACTGGTTGACCTCAAATATATGTTTAATACGACTATGTATTTGATTTCGATTTCAATGATTTTGGGAAATATCGGATACCTTTCCGGCTCTCTGTGTAAGTCATTTAATGTTTGCCTCTTTATATCAAATGTTTAATTATCTCTTGTTTTGGACATAAGTCGGACTTTTCTACAAATATTTGAACCGACAAATAACTTTAGTGATACTCTTGTTTGGAATGAGCGCTTCCGTATCACTCATTCCCTTTTGTCCCTCTCTTTGGGCTTTTTATTTATGTCAATTCGTCAATGGTATGGGATCGGGTGCCTGGGATAATGGAAATAATGTCTGGTTAGTTGAGATGTGGCCGCACAAGAGCTCAGCTGTACTTCAATTTTCGCAGTTTATGTACGGCTTGGGCTCTGTTATGGCACCGATTCTCGTCAAACCATACCTGACCGGTGAGAACAGCACGCATTCCAAAGCATCGCATGAGTTGCTCAATGATTGGACTCAGAACACAACTAATCCAGTGCTCGACAGAAGAGATCTATTGAAGACACCGTTCCTTATCGCTGGACTTAGTCAAGGATTGAGTAAATATTTTCTTAAATATATTTAATTTAATTAAAATTCAAAACATTTATTAAAAAAAATTTAATTCAATTTTCAGTTCCAATGGTTTTGTTTGTAATGTTTTTCACGAATCGCTACAAAAGTGATAAAAAATTGAAGCGAAAGAATTCGTCTGAAAGTCTGATCCACGACTCGGATCAGCACAACTCCGATCAAATCTCCGTCCAATCAGACATACCTACAATTAGGACATACGGGAGACGCACCAAAATTCTTTTGATAGCACTGTTCTCTATATTTCTGGCAATATATGCGTCACTAGAGATCGCACACTTCAGTTATAGCTCAACCTATTACCAGTTCATTCCACTTAAGATATCGGCACAAAATGCGGCCGAAATCCTGTCTGTGATGTGTACCGCATATACAGTGGGCAGATGTGTCAGTGCTTTCATTGCGCTTAAAGTGAGTCCCAAAATAATGATTATTTACCACTTGCTTATTGTGATGACCGCAATGGCTGTCCTCTACTACGGCAAGAACTCACTCACACTTATATGGATTGGAAATATTATAATCGGTATTATTCTGTACTTCGGCTCAAATTGTGTCCATTTTTTAATCTTTCGCTTAAATAGGTTTTGGCTTTTCTGCGATGTATTCGGCGATTATAGCACTGACTGCAAGTCATATACCTCTAACGGATGTGGTCAGCACAGTATTGGTCTTCGCCAACGGAATAGTGTCTACAATCACACCATTTATTTTGGGTCCTCTCATAGAGAGCTTTCCCTATGTTTTCCTTGAACTGGAAATAGTTTATCTAATTCTGAGCGCTCTGTTGTTTTTGTTAATCATAACCATAATTGAGAGGACAGTCCGTAGTGTCTCTCAAACACAGCTTTTATAAATGTGTTCTCTAGTCTTACAATTTATTTCGTATTTATTTTTATTAACAAATTTTAAGTAATATTTACATTAATTTTATTAAATATTTTCATTAAATTTTAAGGACTTATTGTTTTTTAAATTCAAAGTAATTGTAATTAAATATAAATAACTAAAAAATTTATAAATTTTATAAATAAATTGTCAAAAATTTTATTTTAATTTAAATATTTTATACAAAAAAATATTGAATAAAAATAAATGAATTATTTTCTAAATATATGTTATTTCGGCCTTAATTTTAAGTTTGAATAACGAATAATAAGATTGTTTGGAAGAAAATCATCGAATTGTTTGAAATCTTCTTTGAATTTTGGCAATACTTTTAATAAAAGAGTGTATTCGGGATGTCTTTTAGCCCTTTCTATTAGGGTATGCATTGAATTCGGACTTATATTCGTATTTAACGGTAAATTCATTTCTTCGATTTGTGGACAATCAGTGATTAAAGTGATGATCATTTCTTCGCTGAGGTCCGGCCTAACGTGAAGCTCAAGTTCTTTCAAACTCTTCATTTGACAGATGGGAGCAATCGATTGGTCAGAATCGTCGACACATTTTATATACATTAGACTTAATTTGTTTAATTGCGGCAAATACTGTGCTATCGCTGGGATGGTATCTGAAGCTATTCTTCCCGATTGTATACTCAATTTCTTAAGTTTTGGTCCATTAGCCAACAGTTTTATGCTGTGCTGACAGATAATAATTTTACTTCGAGAGTAGAGAACACCCAAAATCTTAAGATTCTTGAATGAGGCAAATGTTGACCACAATTGGTAAACATTTTCCTGAGTGAGTACATGGGGTCGGATATGCACCCGTAGCTTAGAAATATTGGGACAGCACTTGTTTATAACGTCGAGTGTTATAAAGTTTTTGAGAGAATCTAAGGTTAACTCTTTGATCCCTTGAATGCCATTCCGTTTAATAAATCTGACGGCTATTAAATCCAAAATATGAGAACTAATTTCAATTTCTTTGATCTTAGGATTGATGTCTCGAAAGCAGATCCCGTTATAGTTGACCAGTTTGTATTTGCCTCTGTCTTCTAAGGACAGGTATCTAATCCCAAATGACTTCAATTGCTGCCAAACATTGACCATAATATCAATCGATTTCTGTTCGATAAAGACATCAAAACAATGCAAACGAAATACTTCTATATTCGGGAACTTTTGGCAAAATATGACCACTTCTTTGAAGTCGACCACAAGTCCTGTCATAGACTTAACGCACAGTTCTTCGAGTTGAGTGTCGCAAGAATTGGCCACAAGTTTAAGAATATTCTTCTGGTCTTTATTGCTATTGAACTTTAAGGTGAGTGCTCTCAAAGCGAAGTGTTTCGAAATTACAGTCGAACTGATCTTTTTGTACGACTTCTTCGACTTAAACTCTTTAACTGCGAAGACTCTGTCATTCTTGTGGTGATAGTAATCGCAATCACTTTTATAGTCAGTAATCATAATATTTGTCTCATTTTCGAGAATCCAATCAATCACTTGATTCCAAACAATGCAAACGGAATGGGCTTTCATTTGACTCTTGAAGTCCAAGAATCTAAATATCTTAAACAACATTTCGTTTGGCATTTGATTAATAAAACAAACATTTCTTTCATTTTTCGGATCTGTTGTTTGTTTATCTTTTGAAGTCTTCGCTGAACTAAACCTAAAAAACTGAGACAATTGTCTGAAAGAATCCATTCTTTAGTTTTTTATTCGAATTTAAATTATTTTTGAATTCACGAGACTTTTAACTCAAATAAAAGACTCAAAAATATTCAAAAAACGGTTTTATTATTGAAATACAAAAAATAAAAAACAGAAAAAGTTTTAAAATTAAGGAAAAGTCAAAACTTAAAGAAATGAGAAGAAAATTATCGAATTTTCAGTCGAATGAGTATTAAAAATATATTAATTAATGGTTTAATGAAAAACAAAACATTAAACAAAACTAAACTTAAAATTAAATGTAATTAAAAGTAAAACCGAATAATAATTATAAAAACAACTGAAATGAAGAATCAAATGGAGTCTAAGAATGAAGGGAAAGGAAGGGAATAATTATCGAAACAAAACTCAGTTATTAGTTGTTTTCTTTGCCCTTTTGATGGGTCGTTCACTTCCCTTGATATCAGTGTTCGGACGCTTTTTAGCCGAACGCTTCTCAGGATTGACAACAGTAGGGAAGAAATATACGGCTTTCTCTCGCATTCGTTGAATATTTTTTTCCATCAGTTCTATCGAAAGCTTCAATTCGTTCTCTTCGTCTTCGATGGAAAAGCCTTCAATGGGGCGCAACCGTTGGAGCGGAATAATAGCGCGACTGAATTCCTAAAAAAATAAAAATTTATTGGAAAATATTTTAGTAAATAATGAATTAAAAGGCATTACCGGCGGGTCAAAGAAGCGGACGTCATATTGTTTGCCGCCGGCCTTCTTCTCAATGACCTTTGCTGGCCACCAAGGGTATTTGCCGAACTTAGCGAAAACCAATTCGTGTGGCGGATCGCATACCAGAGTGAACCAGTCGTGTGGATCGTCTTCGATATCATAAGAGATGTCCGACGAATACTTATAACAATCGATACAAAGCTTTAGTTCTTTGATCTCATGACTGAAACGTCTCTCGAATTCCTTCAGAGGACTCAATTGATCCCTTTTAGAGATAATGAAGTTGTGATAAAAGTGTTTGAAATCAGTGACCGCTTCTTCGAGTTTGTTGTACTGTTCGGTCAGCGCTTTGTGTCTAATCATAATTATATCCATTGGTTTGAATACAAGGACTCTATTCTGTTCGGAGTCTTCAATGGAATAGCTCTCAAATATCTTTGAGTCGTAACTCAGCTGAAGATTATTTACGACAAATGAAATCAATTTATTGATCTCTGGTTTGGAGAGTGAGTCCACTTTTGCGCTCAGTTTAGGATCAGCTGAACGACGACAATACAGACATTCAAAGCAATCCTTTTTAAAATTCGGTAATTTATGTTCGCCTTTAAGACAATTCAAATGAAATGCTTTGAAACACTTCTTGCAATCCATGAGATCTTCGTTTTCGCGCACAGAATGACATTCGAAGCAAAACCAATCGTTAGTCACTTCGCCGAACAATTTGGGGTCAAAGTTAGTCACATATCTAATCAAAAATGAAATTAATTTCAATCAAAACCAAATCAATTGATACCTGAAGTTATTGTCCTCTTCTTCGAGGATAACCAGTTTGTCCTCAATCGCCGATTCTATCAATTGTTTCAATCGATTCTCATTGTATTTAACATTAAAGAGATTAAACATCTTTTTAGCCAAAGATTTGTTAATTTGGTCCACACTTTTGTGCCATTCCTTTGAATCAATCATTTCCCAGATTTTAGTCAACATTTCTGTCGATGTTTTTCGGATGTATTTCATCGAAGACTTATCGCCCGATTCGGCGATTTTGGTCTCGCCTTTGGTCTCAGATTCGGATTCAAGAGTCGGTTCACTATTCTTTTGACCGTTAGTTTCGGCTTTTGGTTCGACGACGTCTTCAGAAACCGATTTGTCTTCCATTTGTCCATTGATTACGGGTTCGGATCCATTAGTGGTCTCAACATTGGATTCAGATATTAGTCTCTTATCAGATGAGACATTGATTACCATCGGAGCCAATGAGTTGTCGTCTCCATTGGTTTTAATGCAATTCTCGTGAATCAAATTCGAAGACATATTTGACTCAATTTGTTGTGACATTTGATATCAATTTTCAATAAAACTATAATTAATTGAATAAAATTTATTAAAATTTTTGATTAAAAGTGAATTAAATATGAATTTACCTGAAATTCAGTTAAGAAATGAATTAAATTTTAAACAAAAAGACAAAACAAATGACTTATTGTTTGCTTCAAAACGTCTAACAAAAGATCAGAAGATTCTATAGAAAAGGCATTCGATTTGTGAGTCATTTGTAGTCAATACACAAATTCCGTTACGATTTTCAAAAAGTTTTCCCAGAATTGAAAATAAGGACAATTCAATCATTACGTAATACAATCATTTATAAGAGATAAGGTAATTCTTAATTTTAATGATCAAGTTAAGTTGAAAAGCTAATAAAACTTCTGATATAAATCAAAAATTGTGTCTTAAATTAACTTGTTACAATCTATTTGAAAATTGTAAGCTCTTAGCAAAAAATTATCGTTTGTAAATGCAAATATTATAGCACCTAGATTAGCTAGATTAATGTTTTTAGGCTTAAGATTCTTCGAATTCAAGTTTCTAATTA
>JAQGCE010000959.1:0-10063 GCA_034699185.1 Eupelops torulosus | reverse complement strand
AACATATTAAAGGCTTGTCGTTAGTGCTGACCATTCAGTTCAGTCATTGATAGCCACGAATGACAACTGAAACTAATAGTGATTTATAACCGATTGGATACCAGAACTAACACTAAACCCTCGGCCCTGTTGTCCGGTGCCTATTGTTCTCATAATTCGCATTCAAATGATAAACAATGATAGCGATTAGTAAAGCCATAACAACCCAGAATAAAGATGTCTGTTCTATCGAATAATATAATTTATGCATAAAAAGGCTGTGCATCTCTCTGTCCTATATTATGGTTATCTTAAAATTAATGTTAGTTTTGCTGAAGTTTTTGAAAAAATGTTTGAATTTTTGAAATAATTTCTTAAAAATTGTTATGAATTTAAAGAATATTTTAATGAATTCCTCAAAAAACAAATTTCATTAATAACTGAATTCATATAATTTTGTGGGGAATTCGCAAACATATGAATAGTGTTTCGCATGTTTTGGACAGACATCTGAACCACTGGTCCTCACAATTGTATAATTAGCTAAAAAGCTTGAAAGAGGACAAATATAACGAATGATATTATGAATCATAAATAGGTTTTCCATTCAATCTTAATATAAAACTCACGACAAATAAATGATTGAATGAAATGGATTTCGATATTATGCAAAACCATAGACTTAAAGCCTATTATAGGAATGGAATGACTGATATACTCAGCACTGAATGAATGCCAAAAAAATATTGTCTATAATTTTTTCCTTTTGTTATATTTTAGGTTATGCTCTGATCTCTGACACTGTCTGTGCTCTGGCAGTAGCCTCACTGTTTTCAATGTTATTCAGTCAATAGAGTATTGCATATAAGAACAGGGATGGGCACTGCATATTTGTAAAGGAAATAGAACTTTGAAAAGGCCATAATTTCATCAAGATAATTTTTAAAATGAGATTGATAATTTTCAATTAAGCTAAATTTAAATATTTTTAAGTAAGCTTGAACATTTTTAAAAAACCTTATGTAACCTTGATCATCCCTGTAAAAAAGGATCTGACAATAGACTAGAGTATTCTTAAATTCAATGCCAGACTATCATTAGTTTTTCCTATCCATAGCACAGGCTTTTTGCTCACACAATAATTGGATGCAATCAATCAAAATAGAAAATGACATTTACTTATGGAGTGCCATAAAAGTATTGCGCGAATCGTTTTTAAATCATATATTTGTCGGTTCAATATTTTCCCCACATATCTGTGCTCTTATTCTGAGCTCTAATCAAAATAGAAATATTTTACACTATTTTCTGGTTTTTGAAATAATTTTTTATCAATTTTTGTCAGAAAACTCCTTTCAATCAGAATATTGCACAGAATATTATAAGGAAAGACAATTATTTTTCAATAGAGCACAGAATAAATCGTATGTTTTTTCAATTTCCTGTCAAAACAGTTGTGTGTTTTGATTATCGCTTATTTAATGAGTATTACACAGAATATTATTCAACCGGAGTTTTACTCATACCTCTCAGTAACAGCTTTTCTTTCCGCACATCCCTCTCCCAGTCCTATCAGGCAAAGTACTATAGTCTGTGCTATTATTACAATTATTCAGTTATTTATTGTGAAAAAAATCTTATTGTCTGCACAGGAATAGCACATAAGTATTTCCAAATGCAATCATCTATGGGCTGATCCCTCCGATCCCTTCCAGACCATTGCTGGCTATATTTTTACAGTTGGCATCATATGAGTCACTACACAGCACAGCAGATAAATAGAGAGCACAGGCGGCCAACCGTTCGGCTATTGTGTTGTCCATCGAATACATCGGATCATTGATTATGAAAAACACGCGAAAACTTTCAGTATTTTTCTGCACAGAATATAATGAAATTCTGTGCGAAACGAATCCCACAAATAAAGTGGTCTTTAGTTATACGAAAATAGGAGACAATGGTCTCAAAGAATGGATGAATAGAGGGAATGCTGTGGAGAATGAGAGGGAGAGAAAGAGATAGGGTGAGAGAACGGGAGAGGCTAATTCAGGAGTTGTCTGTGTGTCCAATGATTACAGTGATTATCAATGGCTTAAACCATATAATGATATCTTGTTTTCTGCATTTGTTTTGGTTATTATTTATGTGGTTTTCATACCTAAAGACCTGTTTCTTGTGCTGTAAATACTAGGGCTTTGATTGTCAGACAACTGCCCGAAAAACACGTAATGAAAACCAAAACTTATTTTTAGTTTTTGTTAAAAAAAACTTATTTTCTTCCAAAACATAAGTCATAATAAAAGGGAAGAAAAAATAGTTTGCAAATAAATCAGAGGACTGTTTACATCGGACGGAGCTATTAGACCACAAACGAGACGCCGTTCGCCTCATTAAGCAATTAGTAGTGTGTTTTGGCCGTTCCTTTCAGTTATGAGAAAGGCTGTGCAAAAAATATTATGACTGAGAGAAGGAATGGGAAGGCTTTAGGCCAAGTCCCTGACCCAACTCTACTCTATTAGGAATGGATATTATTCATTAAAAACTGAATTGACCCGAACATATCAGCTCTATTGTTACTGTCCTATAGTGGCGGTGCTCTCAAACACTGTCTGTATTTAACACAGAATTTGTATGAAAAAAGACATGATTTTGAGGACAGAATAAAAAGTTTTAGATTTATTATGAAAAATAAAGAACCCATAGCCTGACTGTGCTGTCAGAGTCAGAGCCATTGAGAAAACCACTGTTTGTATTGTGTTTTGAAAATTTAAATGTCAGCAGATTTTCAGTCAGTCATCCATTCATTAAATGGAAAGCCTTTTCATTTCGCACTACAATTTCTATTCAACCTGGGAACTACTGCACAACAGTTGCTCACTTTTTCGGCTCAGGCTTAACTCACTTTGGAAAAGGCATTCCTATGGCTCTCATAGGGATAAACATAATATACAACAGAATTATTTGAGTGTAAAAAAAAGTTTTATTCATTTTATAACTCACTTTAAAACGTCTCTCAATATTATGTTCGCAATACTTAACACATATTCACAAATATTTTTCTTATTTTAGTTTGTATTTAAATATTTTGACTTTTATTCTGGGCTCAGAGGTATAGCCAAGAAATCTGTAAAATATTAATAACAAAAACAAAACAAAAATTAGTTAAAATTATCCAATGACTAAACTTGTTCTAGTAACTTATATGTTAGTTTCAGTTTTAAATAAAATATTACAGTCTTAAACCAACCATGTTATTTATATTTGTACAGGTTATTTCGTTAATATTTGTTATCTTGATAAAAAAAAGTAATTATTCAACAAATTAGCATTGGTTTGAACAAATTAAGAGTTCTTTTTAAAAAAGGAATAATAATAAAAAGGGCCTTGTTGTCTGTTTTTTCACCAATAAAATAAACTTGATTAAATAATTTATATATAATTTTGGGTTTGAAATAAAATATTACAGTTTGTAATATAATTATAAATCATTTGACAAAAATTGAAAATTAATTTTTTCTAATGAATTTCGATTCTTAATTTTTTAAAAAAGAACAAGGTTGATCTCTCTCTCTCTCTCTCTCTCTCTCTCTCTCTCTCTCTCTCTCTCTCTCTCTCTCTCTCTCTGAATTCAATAAATCAATTATTGATTAAAATTGTTTTCAATATTAGATTTCCTTCACTCTCTTGAATTGAAACTTGGTATTATTGATTTATTGCGAGTGATATTAGTTGTTTATTGAACTCCCCCTTGGCTATATATATATATATATGAGTCCAATATTTGTATTGAAGTGTTTTGTGTGTGAAATGATTTTTTGGGTCTTTTCTCGCCTAAGGATTTAAGTTTTATTAGTCACCAAATGTCCTCAACTTTTGAGGCTTTCCCTCTGCTATTAGTCGAGAATATTGTTCGACAGTTCCGCTGAGGAATAGCTGTCAATCTTAGGGCTGCCCTTTGTTAAGACCTGTGCCCTACGCCTATCACTACTAACAGATTTTTGTGAAATTGATTTTGAATAGAGACCAGAGTTTGGGAACAGTTATATTTGATTCAGAAGATTACGTTCCGAGGCTATAATCCCTAACCCTGTGCTCTGTTGACTGCCTTGTGTTCGGCATATAAGCACAGAATAATAATAATATACAGAATTTGTATTATTTGTCTCTGATTTTCATACAAAACGAAATAAATATAATACTGTTTTCAATGAAAATACTGATTATATTAGCGCCAGAGCTGTCAATCAAAGGGACTGGCAGTTCGTGTGATTGAGTGCTAGAAGTTATGCCTTCAAACTCTAGCCTTTAGTTCAGGAACTTAACCCTTAAATCGTAATAATAGACAAATTGAAGAGTAATTCACTTCATTAGTGTTTGAAAATAATTTTTATTAGACTTTTAGCTCAGGGATTAGGAGAGGAACGGCTATATCTCAATTTGAATTTGCTTGATTAAAATTGCATTAGGAAGGCTCAGCATGCACAATTAAACAAAAGAATTTTCAATAACAATAAGGGGTTTTATGATTAATGTCAAGATTAATGTAAAACTTCAAAAACATATGAAAACAATAAAAGCAATAAAAATAATTTTTTTCATTCAATTTTGTGGACAAATATTTTACAGTAAACTTGCAATAAATGAATATAATTCACTTCCAGACCATTTAATACACAATCTATGAGTCATATTCTTCGGGCAATAATTCACTGGAAATTGTTTTATAAATCATCCGACAAGAATTGAAAATTACTTTTTTCTAGTGAATTATGATTCATTATTTTTTAAGAAGAACAAGGTTGATTTATATTTAAAAACTAATTCATTAAATAAAAGCATTTTAGTTGAAATTGAGCATTTTTTAGATGACCTATCACCACAGAATAAATTTATGCGTATAAAGTTCATATAAAACGTCAATCAATTTTTTTGTATCATTGTAACATGCTTACATTTTTAAACATGCTTACGTTTTATATGAACTTTATACGCATAAATTTATTCTGTGGAGCTGACATAATTTATTTTTGAATGAAAACATAATAATTTGATACCTTTTTACTTTACAGAAGTCATGGCTTTTCATATGATATATAAACATAAAAAGTACTGAATTGTGTTCAATGAAAAAAATATTGATTTTATTCATTTGTTTGTGAATCTGATGTAAACAAAATCAATAAATTTAACGCTAATTTAATTTAATTGTGTGTATATTCAAGCAGATTATCAACTGTCCTTGATTAGATCACTCAACCAGGACAGTCACTATATGTTAAACCGGGATCTGATTGTAAGTATCAGTTAATTACAAAAATCAAAGGGAAATACATTGAAAGGGGAACTCATTATTCAATTTTAATGCCTTTAAGAGGAAGGGAAGGTATTTAAGGTGAAAGTTTAATTAGATTCTAGTAGGTACAAGGTAATCTTAATCATTACATTGTCTTTAAATTCAAATTGTTATTGATTTTAATCATGATTTTGAATAAAATTGTTTTTAAATCCAAAGACTATTTGTTAATAAATTACTAATCAATTAATAGGTTATTGTCTGAAGTAAACCAAAGTAGAGGTCTTCTTAAGCCTAAACCCAAACCCGCAAAGCCATCGATAGGACCCATCTATTGATAGCCTTTACCCCAAAACCAGTGTTTAATTTGTCGGTTAATCTCAAAACAAAAGTATTTTCCCCGAAAAGTAAGGATAGGCTTTGAGTGAGGAATACCACAAAACTCAAGAGGAATACCCGATTAAAATAGTAGTCCGATATGAATGCGATGTCATACATGTCCCGACCCGCCGGCCCCACAGGCACTACACGATACGGTGGTCCGACAGAGCAGAAGAAGTGGGGGGACACCACCTCCAAGGCGGGCGAAATATCGCGTATATTTGTCGGGAGTGTCGACTATAAGACCACTTCTTGTGAGGAAATCGGTTGGTATTTAACCATAACTTTAATCAGTTCTTTGATGTCTTCTTTTTAAACCATTTTTGGTCTCATTTTTAATGTCTTTTGATTTTTGATTGGAAGCCAATCATTAGTCAAATGACAGTTCATTCAAAGGGATGGAAAGGGAGGGCTGGAAGTCATTATATTTAATAAATAAAAGGTTATTAGGCATCAAATGTGTTGAAAAGAAATCGATGGATGTCCTCAGGACAGACATCCATTTCAGTAATGATGTGCCACTTCCATAATGGAAGTTCCACTCATTAAGGGGAAATGGAGGGATAGTCAAGGGAGGGGATCAGTTCGTCATTATCTCATCAATGGTTTGGGCTCTTCTCAATTGTTTGTTATTTAAATCAATTATATAGGAGGGAAGGTATATAACAACAAGATTTAGCTTGCTCACTCGCACATTATTTGGGGATGGGATTTGGGGAGAGCTGGGGGGGGTCATATTTCAAAAATCTTATCCATTAAAAAATTGTCGATTAATTTGCTTTGAATTAAATGAAACTAAACTTTATTTGGTTTTACTTAAGAACAAGAGTTCCAGAAGTATGGAAAGATTCGTGGCGTTGATATAAATCAAAAGAACTTTGTCTTTGTTCAGTTTGATTCGGTGGATGAGGCACAGAATGCCTGTCTGGCAGAGAACGGCGCCTTTTTTAAGGGCAAGAAAATCGGTAAATGTTTTGCAAATATTTTTATTATAATTAGTTTTTAACCAAAATTTCCCGAAATAGAGGTCAGAGTGTTTGATAAGAGCGGACATCCGACTAAAGGAGGCCGTCCACCGGGTGGACCAACCGGTTCTCACATTCGTGACCGCAGCCGTAGTCCCAATAGAATAATGGGTGGTCCTACCGGTGCCAGGGCAATGGGTGGTCCCACTGGAGGCCGAGTATTGGGAGGTCCAACGGGTACAAGACATGGTTCAGTCATACCGGTCTCACACGATCCTTATCCGCCATATGGAGCGTCGCCAGCACTACCACCTACTGTGGAGCCAGTGATGGGAAATGAGGCGGAAATAATAGTTGTGGACAGACAGCAATGGTTTTATTTAATACTTATTCTGTGTTTTATATCATTGACTCTTTTCTTTAACCACTCAGGCGTTACGCAGAATTGATTGAACAACGGATTAAACGCGATACAGGCATCAGATACATAGATATGCTGTTCCTTCACACCCCTTCCTCACTCAATATGACACTCAATGATCTTTTTGAACGGTTTGTTAGCCTTTTGTCTTCAGTTTTGGAACTAATTCTTAATATTATCTGATATTTACAGTCAAACTGCTTATGCGTTTGTTGTGGCGCCGGTCAATGAGGAGCACAGATCTGTCACTCTTCACGTTCTGCACAACCAGACGGGTATTTAGTAATAATTCAATCAATTGCTCAGAATATAATTGTGTTTATTCTCAAAGAGCACCGAAATATGCCTCTCGAAGACGCCGTTCTGTTGATCAACAAAGACTTTCAGGCCCTGACTGGACGGCCAGCACCACAATTGCCAATAGCATCGGCCACAGAAAGGACATATCCCTCCACTGGTGACCACAATGAGGGCAAACTTCCAGAAGAGGTGTCATATCTGTTGCGTACAATTCTGTCTGAAAACGGCCCCCAATTCCTGTCTCCGACACAATTGGATCTATTAATCGATTGGTTGCAAAAAGAAAAGACAAAACTGTTGACCAAATCGGTGGCCCAGACCTCCAACTCTTACATCACAAGCGGCCCCTCAAAGGCCAGTGGAGGACCTCCTGTTTCAGACTACGACAAACAGCGATCTAATCTGTTGGACAACCCTCACGTTCAGGCAGCCCTCTCATCCCTTATTCAAATTGGGGCACTGGGCGCTGCGGCCAACGGCGCTAATCCTGCGACCAATAACTCAAATAATGGAATGTCGACCGGAAACAACCCATACGGACAGAGCGGTAGTGGCGCTCCTTCTCGCAGACATCCATTGATGGGCACAGAAGTGGGGAGTTCACAGTCATCTATTCCCGGCGCACCGGGAGGTCTGGTTAAGTATCCGCCGCCGCAGAACTACAATCAATACAGTTATCAGTTTTGAAAATAAATTTTTAAACAATTTTCGGCTCTTTTTTCATAATTTAATTAAATTTCTGACAAAAAATCTTTTGAAATATTCCAAGAATTGGACGAAAACTTTAATTACATTTTAATCTTGCAATTAATTTTATATACATTTCAATAGTTTGTGTGTCTAATCACTTTTAAACTAAAAATTATCTTGATAACTGTTTAATAGGTGTTCCTTTAAGATACATGCCTTCAATACCTCTAAATCTCATTCAAAAGTCTTGTTTTTTTCATTGATTTTGTGATAAAAACCAGAAATTCTTGTTTCAAATAAACGAAAACTCATTTTTCTAACCAAAGCCTAAAATATTAGTAATTATTTCGAAAACAGTTTGAAATTTTCGTAATTTATTTCATAAGAAATTTGATAATTAATTGATTTATTCGTAAAAAACAAGTGATTATCGATTTGTTTATTAAACACTTTTTTCGGACACAACTATTGAACAGAGATTTCAATTCATTCAATACTCGATACGAAATGTAAGAGTGTTTTCAAAAACGGGATATTCCTTATTGAATGAACTAAAAACTAATTTAAACTGAACTGGCAATACATGTGACTCCTGTTTAACATACGATTAGATAAGGTATGTGCTGTTAAGACGTTTTGTCACTAGTTTTCAAACTCATCCGAAACACTGATTTATGAGAAAAGTTTAAGTATTTTATTGAAAATAAATTCATTTATTTTCAGACAACATATTGTCGTTGTTTTTATTTATAAAACAATAGTTATCCAGCAAAAAATGAAAGGCAGAACAGTGTTGGGCTCAACAATTGCCAAAGAATTTATGTAAGTAAAGACATTTTAATTTATTTCACGTGATTTTAAGTTTGGAAATACTTTTTCCAATAATTGGGCCAAAAGTTTATTGCATTTGAAAGTAAAATATTTAATTAGAAAGTGTATAAAAATGTGCTAACTTATATCTTCAATTGATTAATCTTTCTTCCTAGTTAGTTTTTCTTCCTATTTAGTTTTTCTACCTACTTCAATTTGATAAAAATGATAAACAATTAATTGAATTAATTTTTGAAAAAATAGCGAAGAATTACAAAATACAATAACCGACTATAGTATAGACGTAAAACTGGTCACATTCCTGGCCAACGATGACCCGGCGGCAGAAAAGTACGCCGAAGTGACGGCCAAAAGTTGTAACGAGACTGGTGTCAAGTTTGAGCTCAGAAAAATTGACCGAGAAGCTCTTGAAGACACCATTATTGAAGCCAATAATGACGACAGTATTCATGGAATTCTGGTCTACTATCCTGTGTTCGGTGGCGGACACGACCAATACATCCAGAACTGTGTCAATCCATACAAAGATGTCGAAGGCTTGTGCCATACATTCCGTTTCAATATGTATCACAACATACGTTATATGAATGGCGTTCAATCACTTAAATCAATTGTGCCATGCACACCCTTAGCTGTTGTCAAGGTTAGTTAAGAAAGAAAGAATCTTAAATATTTCAAAAATGTTCTTGCTATTTTTATGTAGATCTTAGAATTTTGCAAAATATACGACAATGAAAGCACTTATGGAAACCAATTGAGCGGCAAAATCATTACAATCATCAATAGAAGTGAAGTCGTAGGCCGTCCATTGGCCGCACTTCTCGCCAATGATGGTGCCAAGGTCTACTCCGTTGATATCGGAGATGTGCTAGTATTTGATCGGGGAACTAATAATCAGCTGAGAAAATACAGAGTCAGAGACTCACCAAAAACACTAGGAGACGTTCTGCCCATCTCTGATGTGGTAGTCACTGGTGTTCCCCGGAGCGACTATAAGGTTAAAACTGAACTTCTTAAGACAGGTTTGGTGGCCATCAACTTTTCCAGCTCTGGTAATAACTTTGAAGACAGTGTTAGACAAAAGGCATCGATATTTGTGCCGGCGATAGGAAAGGTGACCACAACTATGCTTCTCAGGAATCTCTTAAGACTTAAAAGACATCAATTGAATTGGAAGATCAGATACTCGGCGCCCAATGATGG
>JAQGCE010000958.1:0-10066 GCA_034699185.1 Eupelops torulosus | reverse complement strand
CTTTCATCGATTTTTTTGTTGAATGTATTTCTTTCTATACTTTCTATAAAGAGATCTGATTTTTCAATTCAATCATAACGTTTTGTTATAACATATAAATTATCTAGTTATTTTCAATTATGTTTTAACATTGTATATAACAAAACATTTTCATTACAAAAATACTAACAATAAAAGCATTAATACAAAGTAGTGTTTCATATGTGATATAAATAGCTCCAAGCTATTTATGATTCTTGTGAATATCACTTATGAAACATTCTATATCTACGTCTATAATAATGGACTTAATTCTGTTTAAATTGAATTATAAATTGATATAAAATCATTTATTTTTAATTTTTTTTCTTACATTGTTTTATAGTTTAATAATTGAATAATTGACTTATTTTTGCTCTAATACTTGCTTTAATTAAAGTAGTATTACTTAGAATATGAACAAGGTAATCAAGCAAGTGATGAAGAAGATTAATCTTTAGAAGAGGTGAGAGTTGATCAAGTTATAATGACTTTAATTTTCTAATTACTTAAATAATTATTTAAGTAATTAATACATTTTATATATAGCTTTCAGATTAATAGTGTTTTAAATGTATATAAAGTAAAAGAGGCGAACAATTGAATAGTTTTGTCAAAAATTGAATTTAACATAAAATGTTTAAACTTTAAAGAATTTCAATTTATTTAAACCATAAACCAATTCGTGACCTACTTTTCAAACCATTCATTCGAATGTGAACTTTATCTCAATAATCGAAATTAAAGTCATTCAGACCCTCATAGAGTCCGAATGGGGGATGACTTCCCATCCATTATCGATATCCTTTTTTTGATTTCGTTTCTGTTTTAATAATTTTAAGCGATTCCCCAAAAGATCTTTGAGTTCAATGAGACTATTGTTTTCGTCTTTCAAACATTCGATATATTTGTGATCAAAAATCTGTTGACAATTATTTAATTGTTGTTTTTGGGACAACAAAACTATTTGTTCGCTTTTTAATTCAATATAATCTTTAATAAGTTGTTTGTGTCTCTCATATATTGGTGATGAGGGTTGTTTCAATCGAGGCTTTAGTTCAGATTCCTTGTTCTGATTTGATTGGAAAACCTTAAAGTGTTGGGGAAGTGGTTGAGTCGCATAAATATATTCTTTATATTCTCTTTTGTTTTCATCGTTTCCATCAGAGAAACAACGTCTTAGGATTTGATTCGAACATCGACTTGAATTAGAATCGAGTGATTCATCTGAATGTGATCTAGCAATTCCTGATTGTTGCAATTCATAGGATTGAGTTTCCATATGCTTTTCCAGTGTGTCGTAGTTGTAGTCGTTGTTTAAGTCTTCTGTTGTATTAAATATAAAAGAGATTTAAATTATTTTATTAATCAAATGAATGAATAATACCATTAAAATTGAGAAAAATTCGCTCAAATTTGGGTTTTTCACAAAAATGAATCATTTTTTGTAGAAAAAGTTCAATCCATGACATCGATGGCCTCTCATTGGGATCTTGAGACCAGCACTTTGTCAAAATATTTTCAATTGAATTTGGACAGCCAAAGATTAGAGGCAGGCGCTTTTCAGATACTGCAACTGCATACATAATAGTGTATGGATTGTAATTGAATTGTTTCCAGGGCCTTCTTCGAGATAAAAGCTCCCATAAAATTACAGCCCAACTGAAGACATCACATTTTTGATCATATTTATTTGACACAATCACTTCGGGAGCCATCCACGCAACCGACCCCTAAGGTTTGACAGTTAAATAGTATTAATGAAAATTCTCAATTAAAAAACTAACCGTGATACTTGTCATATTGGAGCGTAAGTTACTAACTGTTCCGAAATCACAAATTTTGAGATGAATTCCTCCATTTAGTAATAAAAGACTAATCGGATAAACAAATAATAAAATCATATTTAAAATTCAGTTTCCATTAAAATACTTCAAAGACTTGAGATCTCTGTGAATGAGAGGTTTTGGTCGAATTCCATGCATATAAGAGATACCTTGGGCACATTGTAGTACCCAAGATATAACATGATATAGACTGTATGATATCTTAGGTTTCGAGTGAAGCACTAAATAAAAAACAGATTAAACTATTATTTAAAATAATTATTTAAAAGTGAGCCAACCATCAAAAACACTTCCGTTTTCTGCAAATTGCATGACAAGAGCCACAAATTTTAATTGTTTACATTCGTAGACAAATCCATACAATTGTATTATGTTTTGGTGACAGACTCGCGAAAGTTGTTCCAACTCTTTCTCGAAACCATTTTTCCGCTTTCCTTCCTTTTCTGTCTTATGATATATCTTGACGGCCACCCGATGCCCTTCCCATATGCCTTCTTTAACAAGGCCAAAAGCACCCTTCCCCAAAACAAGCTTTTTTATTTTAATTTGTGAGGACTTGATTTCCCTCATTATTAACAAATCTGTTGTGTTTTAAAACGCAATTCAATTGAAAATGACTTTTATTTTAAACAATTCTCAATTGATGTCATTATTATTGAGAGTCTCGATACTGATGTCTGAAACTGAGTCTCGACATCGATGTGATCTCAATTTGAGACCCTTTAAAATTTAAACTAACGATTGTTTATTAAACACATCCTCTTATTCTCTGCTAAAATGATTGTTTTTTTATCTGATTCCCATAGATTTAATGTATTGCCTAAAGTTTGTTATGATTGTTATTCATACCTATTATATTACCCCTCTATTACTCACAGGTTTGTAATCCTTTTGCCGCTATATTATAGAAATATAAGGCCTAACATTTTGCTTAATTCTCTCTCTCTTTTGATTTTAAGAGTCAAACAAATCGAATGATTTTGTGTCAAATCAAATATTTTTAATCACTTTGTATTTGTCCTTTCATTGGGACCTCTGAAGAGTTCCTGATTTATGGATTCCGAACCTGTTACACACTCACCACCACTCAAACTTAAATCCTAGTTAGCCCTGACCATATTGAGCTCAAAATGTTATCCGCACCCTTCAAATCTCAATTTCAATTATTTTTTATTTGAATTGAGTCTAACAATTATTCGAACAGAACTTTAACATAAATAAGATTTGTTTTACCTTAGTATTAAAGAAAAGCATAATAGTATATAAGCATGGTTTATAATTGAAATTGATATAAACCCTTTATGTATTATAAAAATAATAAACTAATTTTCACACATTTATATTCTTTGATTAAAAAGATAATAATATATATAAATATATATTTTTAATGATTCCTAAAATAATAAATTGGTTCAGAATATATGTTTACCATCAGTGATGATGATGATAATCAGACAGTAAAAGTATGCCCTAGTTTATTTGAAAGCTTTACTTTTTGAAAAGTTTTATTCGTATTTGAAATGTTGTTATCAAATCAGAGTTGATATCTCATAAAATGAATTCTACTCTTCTCTACTCCAGTATATTATGCTTCTGATAGTAACCATTCATTTTCGAGAAGATATGTTAAGCATTAAAGTCATTCGTTATTTGAGTTAATCATTAGGGAAATCAAATGTAATTCTCTCTGCAGTGAAACGAGTCTTCTGTTAATCTTCAAAAATATCTAATTATTTCTAATTTGAAATCAAGTATTTATATAACGATATTATTTTTAAATCATCAAAATATTGGATAAATATTAATGACTCTTATCATTCATAACTTGATAGTTAGTCTATCAACAATCATAGAATTGAAATCCAGTGACTAATATGTGAATTATATTCTGTTCACAATTTATTCCATTGAGAGTCTCATCAATTCATTTGGGATGTCATCAATAAATTTAATATTAATATAAGTGGAGAAGTTATCAATGGTTGACCATTACTAATAACTAAAAGGTGTTAAATTGCATGTTCTATATGTTGGACATACATGTATTATGTGTTGTCATCAATTTAGATGTGTTTGTTCTGTTGTCCAACATTTTTATAGAATTGATGTAATGGTCAGAAATAAAGTAATATATATATATACATCGATAGTCCCAACAATTTATACCCTCTTTTATTAATATAATGAATAGATATCTCATTAAAGAAAGTGAAGAAAAGATTGAGTGACAGAAAGTGTGGGACTTGCCATACATTCCATTTATATTTGTAACTCTTTTGATTATATCACTAATTTATGGTCAATATCTTTGTTGAATTAATGAATTCCCTGGTGGTAGTGAACATACCATTCAATTAATTCTTTTACTCATATGTTGGCCAATAAGATTTTTGTTATTCTTGTACCCTGGATATTTCTATTATGACTGATAACTTTGATCTCATTATCAGCCATGGAATCGATTGAAGAGCATTTGAAAACTTTTGGCTTCTTATGATTCTTATCTTTGAGTCATTCTTTTCTTTCGGTGGCATTACTATCGACTAAAATGCTTTTTCTTTGCTTTAAATATAGTATTTGTCACAGAAATCAATGCATGCATTGAATATCATTTTACGCTATTCTATGATTTACTCCTATTCTAGACATGAATTTTAAGATTCCTTTAGTCATAAAAATCTTTTGTGAGATAATTTAAACGCTCCAATAGTTTGTCTTTACACTAGTCTTTTGTCAAATTTTTATCCTCACAAATATTATTTTGTTTAAACATTGTTTTATCAGTCTTTTAGTCTTTCATTCCCTATATATTGGTTTAGATTCTTCTCTAAAATAATAAACTCGAGAGCCATATGTGTCACCGATATCTCCATTAAAAAAGATTTACTCACAACTAATTGAAATTAAATGATTGTTTCGATTTTTTAATCGATTTTCAACTATTCTTTAAATATAAGTTAATACTCTTTTTATGCAAACGCTTTAAAACTGATTCCTTTAAAAGATAAACAATTTTAAGTTTAAGTTAAGTTTATTCATCTAAAAAGTAATCAAATTTAAATAAAAATTGAATCAAAGTTATTTGAGACATGTCTTTTTCAATTGAAAAATAGCTAAAAATATGTTATCAATTGGGAAATGTTGTGATTTTGACCGTCGTTTTGATATGTCTTAAGGGAACAATTTTATTGTTTTGATCGACGCCTACAAAAAATTGTTTTACTTTCGAGACTTCCTTCTTATCAATAAACGAATGGTTAGCTCTAAATGACAGGTATTAAACCAGAAGAATATATGTTCACAAAAATAATAACTTATTTAATTGAGCGGATATTTTCCTATATCTTCAAATGATAGCAATCATAACTACATTTTTTGGTAAATCTATATTCTGAGCGGAAGACTTCATTTAATACCTTTACTTATTGGTTCTCATTTCAAATTCAAAGCAAAGAGTATCCAAACAAATAATTCAATTTTTCAATTGAAAACAGAATTTGTGAGTCATATAAACAATGGACTAATAATCTGAATGAATATAATTTACATAATTTTTGTTAATATAATATAAAACATTAATAAATGGTTGAAAATATACTTTTCATACATTTATCAAATGATTCGTTTGAAGTCCACTGAATTCATATATTTTTTCACTTATGAAAGGCAGTCATATAATCAGAATTTTTGATCCAAAAACATGAGAGACTGGATGACAGTCTGTTCCCAAAAGATTTCTGAGGAGTTTTGATTATGAAATAGCCCTCATATCTCATCTTATTTTCCATTCACATTATATTCTGTTCCCATTGATAACCGAAAGCCCGAAGGCGTCAAACGAAATGCTTTATTCTGGATGTTGTTGTTTAGGGAACAGTTACGTAGAGTGCACGACATAGACACTACACAGCAGTCCCTATTTGTGCCTCCAATAGCATTCAATTTAATATAATAAGTGAACCTGAAATCAGTCGTAAAATTTCGAGTCTTTTCTCTATTTTTATGTTTTTTATTCAATACTTCAAAAGTAGTGAATGTTTAGTACTTAAGCAAAACTAGCCTAACATTATTGGCATTAAATGCGATCAAATATTTTTTTTAGAGCCAATACATCAGCCATTGATGTGAGTCTTATATTAGTTTAGCACAGAATCGATCCAAAAATAGTGTACTTGAGTTCAGGACACAATTTTAATACCAGTCCAAAGAAAATACAGAAAAAGACAATAATGAAAAAGAATAAACACTTCTTCGTGTGGTTTGATTGACAGCCAATGATTTGCCAGAGTTTTGTGTCTTTCCATTTGACTCATTGTTATTTTTATTCAATTCCCAGACTCCCGGACCATATTATCTGAGATCCAAATGAGCGAACAGGCCTTACCATCGACTAGAATATCTTCGACAACCAAAAGCGATACTTACAATAAGCCGATGCCATCAGGTTATTGCGCGCCCTATACTGGAGCTGTCTGTCGGCCTTATATTCCGAGCAATAGTTTGGTTTACTTTAATCTAACGACAGACGACTTTGGAGTTCATATACCTATGAATGAAATGATTACACAAAACCTGTGGTCAGAATTGATATCATCTCTACAAGAGCCCTGTCGTAGTGCTGCAGAGACCCTATTGTGTTACTATGCTTTCCCTCAATGCCATTATACTCAAGGCTTTCCCGTAAGCAAAATGCTGTGCAGAGAAGACTGTATAGCAGTTCGAGAATCACTGTGTAATCGGGAGTGGGCTCTACTCGAAGATAACAAACAAAAAGGCATTTATTTTAAATCTCGCGGACACTTTCGTCTTCCTGATTGCGACACATTACCTAGTCACTCCAATCTCACAGATCCTCCCTGTTCTCACGCCTCTCTCACTATTCTGAAGAAGGATGAGGTCACATATGATTGCGTGAATGGAAGAGGAAGATACTACCAAGGAACGGTAAATTTTACAAAAGAAGGCATTCCTTGTCAGCGATGGGACCACCAAGTGCCTCACACTCATAATAGACCTCCGTTTGTGTTCCCAGAGATCTGGAACTCTGAAAACTTTTGCAGAAATGCAGGCGGAGAGGAACCACATCCCTGGTATTGCTTTGTTTGACCATATTTTTCGAAAATATTTGCTCTTTGGATATAACTAATAGTGTTTTGTTGTTTTGGGAACGACAGGTGCTATACTTCAGACCCATTGATTCGTTGGCAGCACTGTCACATCCCTTCTTGTGGTAAAATTTGTTATCTATTATTGTGTTTATTCGCCTAAAACGGCAAACAATTTTCAAAAACAAATAAAAATTTAATTTTAAAATTAGATGCAGAGGAGAGCCTCCACAACGAGACTATCGATCCGGCGCTCATCGAAATACTGTCGACTCCTCTTCAGACAACATTTAATCCGCCGCTAATATTGATATTGAGCTCAATTATTATATTGATATTCGGCTGCCTTTTAGTTATAATTTTAACGATTTGTCGCTTAAATATGTATAGAAGGAGAGGCTATAACGCAGCCCTAACCACAGATGTAGAGATAGACCTGGATAAAATTCCATCAAACTTTGCCTATCACTCCACTTCAGTCAAACTCAACCCAAAGTTAGAAGCGTTAGAATATCCACGAAATGATATTATTTATGTCAGAGACATCGGTGCCGGTGCTTTTGGACGTGTATTTATGGTAAGTGTCATCTTCTTATCGCTTCCATTAGTAGAACTCCATTAAAATAATTAAATAATGCAAATATCGGTCACTTCTCTGACTAAAACTCTGACTCAACTCTCATTCAATTCAATCAAATTTTCGTTGAGTAAAGTAAACACAATTCCAATCATTAATATTTTAGTTCAAATCAGGATTTGCCACATTTGCCAGGGTGCTTCTCTATCTCAACATAATCCCTGATATAGGACAATTTTTCGAATATCCAATGAATAACAGGCATTGGATAAATTGTACCCAATTTTATTCTCATTGGGGTAAATAATTGGCGGAGTTTTTACGCTCTACAGTATTTCCAAAATTAGGGGGGTTCTCAATTTGTTCGTTGGCTAACCCTTCTCGAAATTGAATTGATTTGCACTAAATTTAAAATAAAGTTCATAGATATTAATGTTTCAATTAATTTAATTTAATGTTAGGCAAAAGCACCCGGTCTTGTGAAGGGGGAAGAATTCACTTTAATTGCGGTTAAAATGCTTAAAGAAGAGGCCACAGAAGATCTTCAGAGCGATTTTGAAAGAGAAGCATCCCTTCTGTCTGAGTTCGAACATCCAAATATCGTTAAAATATTAGGCGTCTGTGCTGTGGGTAAACCCATGTGTTTATTGTTTGAATATATGGGAAGAGGAGATCTGAATGACTTCCTTCGGTCGTGTTCTCCGTCTAATTACATAATAAGAGCTCCGAATAGCGATACCTATAATGATATTCGACTCAATCACTTGGATTTGTTGAATATCGCGCGTCAGATCGCAGCCGGAATGGTATACCTTTCCGACCGTAGGTTTGTTCACAGAGATTTGGCCACAAGAAACTGTTTGGTTAACGACAATATGGTGGTCAAGATTTCAGACTTTGGTTTGTCTCAAAAAATCTATTCTTCCAATTACTATAAGGGGTCAGAACACGATGCCATCCCTATTCGTTGGATGCCTTTAGAATCGATTCTCTTCAATAAGTTCACAGTCGAGAGCGACTGTTGGGCTTATGGTGTACTCCTTTGGGAGATATTTTCATTCGCACTCCAACCCTACTATGGTATGACTCACGAAGAAGCGGTTAAATTCATCAAAGAAGGTAATGTCTTAAATTGTCCTGACTCATGTCCACCACAAGTCTACCAACTCATGAAAATGTGTTGGAATAAAAAGCCTTCAAATAGACCGGCCTTCAAAACAATTCATAGGACTTTGTGTGCCATTTATGAAGATATTTATAAATCGCATCAAAACTGTCGATCCGATAGAAGTCAAGTCCATTTGTAGGCCTCTATCGGTTTATACATTATTTGAATAACGACTCAGTGCTTGAGTTCATTGATAACTGCCTACTAATGGTGTCTTCCATTACTGCCATCACTTCTTCCATAAACATTAGGTATAACTTCAATATTTAACACTTTTAAGGCATCACTTTTTTTTGTTGATAAGAAAACTAATCATAATTTTTATGTGAAATATTCAGGATCTCACAGTTTGACACAATTATATAAATATATAATAGTAGACAATCCCACCCTACCCTTCCTGCCATCCCTTCTCATTTATAATTTGATTAGCGTTTAGAGCGCATCAAAACGACAAAATAGTCGATTAACTATTTGTTTAAAGAAATATGTAATTAAATATTGATTTGATTATAGCTTTAATAGTTTTATTAATTAATATTTTGCAGAATATTTTCCGTTCAGATTATCTCTATTTTAAACTTAATTATTGTTTGACTTCATATAGACATCAAAATATTGTTCTCTTCATTAAAACAGAATTTAAGTTAAGAGGAATTCAGAGTCAAAAGTGAATAACATATTCAGAATAAGTATTAAACAAAAATAAAACAAATCACAAACACTTCAACTCTTTTAACAATTTTAGAGCTAAAAGATTAAAAGATCCTCTCATTTAAAGTTCAGACACAGTTTATGCTTAATTACTATTGACTTTTGATTGAACCGAATAATCAATAATTTGCAGTCTTTCAGAGCAAACAATAATTTAGTCTAAAATTAATGAATTTATTATACATTTGATTTAAAACAGAAAATAAATGCACAGAATTTGAATTATTGTCAGTTTTGTTCAAATTTTAAATCAAATGAACAAATTTATAACAAAAATCAATAAAAATTAGTTAATTTTGTATATAATGTAATATATTTGAATAAATTTCGGAATTAATTTAAAACAAAAAACTTATGAATTGTTATATGAATTGTAAAATAAATTCGATATTTAATTGTAATATATATTAAATGTAATTAATCTATAGTTTCACTCATATATAATATAAAAACTTATTTGGCATTTATTTAACGTTATATCGTTTGACACTAAAGTTTCAGTTATGAAAACCAATAATTCTGACAATTTTTATAAAATGGACATTAAATTTAAATTCCGTTATGTTGATCTTGATTATATTGGACTAGTTCATTATTCTAGATTAAGTAAAATAGCTAGTCATTTTTGTAATTTTAG
>JAQGCE010000957.1:0-10072 GCA_034699185.1 Eupelops torulosus | reverse complement strand
CCCACAAAATTACAAAAATGGTTCCTATTCTTTTAGTTACGTCTCTTACCGGAGAATAATATCGTATTCAATGCCTAAACCCTACGAAACACAATGCGTTGACTATCGAAAGAAGGGCTATACTTCAAGAAGTAACTGCATATACCAGTGCAGAATCAAATATATGAGAGAGAAACGACCTCTTTTATGGCCAGGCTATTTTCTAAATTACGAAAACTTTACCGAAATCAAGGTTATAGATATGCTTCATTATTGGATGAATAACTATCATGAGGATGTGCGAATTGGCGAGTCCTGCAAAAAAGAATGTAAACTTCAATCAGAGTGTTATTCTGAGTTATATGAGGTCTCTGTACACCAAAACGACGCTTTGTTCTCAAATTTTTATCTACCGATATTCCCACCCGATATGCCAGACCTAATCTACACGTATTCCCCTTCCATACAATTGGTTGAGTTTCTGTCATACTTAGGAAGTGCTATCAGTCTGTTCTTTGGTTTCTCAGTTATAATGTTATTCGATTTGATTCTAAAGTTTTCTAAATATGTTTGGAATAAATATTTTCAATTAATTTCAGTCAATAATCAAATGTTATTAATAATGACATCGAAACAAAAGAACAGAAGACGAACCCATTCAGGGATTGCTCTCAAACGAAGCCAATCTCGTAATAATCAATTGCATCAGGGCATTAAACCTGAATTACCATTTATTATTGATAGCCATTTAAGATATTATTAAGACATTGAATGAGATTTGCTAGTTCGATCAAATTCAATCTAGATAATATGATTAAGTAATACCAAAATAATTTTATTTAATTTGTTATTTATTTATAAATTATAATATTTCCTTACTATAATTATTATTTATTTAAAAATTAAACCTTGCAAAATATTTGATTCTATTAAATTTTATTTAAAAATTTAAAAAAAATAAATTAAATTAAAATATATAATAAATGAGCGAAAACTCACGAAATTGGAGTTATTTATCAATTAATGGTTATATTAGTTGATATTTATAGACATTTATCAATAAAAGGGCGTAAAATATATTTTAATCTCAAAATTAGACAATAATTAAAATAAATTAATTGAAAACAACTTTTCATCATTAGTTGTATATTCGAATGATTACATATATTGTGGCACAGAATAAGTTTTACTTTAAAATAATAGTGAAAAATGAAATTGGTTTCGTTGACCAAAGAAGGGTCAACCTCTCTTTCTGTACAACCCTTTCCCATTCTTTCACTTCAAACATTAAACTTAAGAGTTTTGCTTAATCAATATAACTGATTACAAGCTTTACCTAGGTATTAAATGAAATAAATTAGTATAAACAATTAATTTTTATAGAGCTTACATGATTCTTCATTGCGATAAATGGATGAGAGTTCAATTGGAAGGCCACGAATACCACTGAAATAATCTCTGGAGTCATATGGGTAATGACCGGGATGTTCAAGGCGAATTATATAATGATATCTTCTTCTAATTTTAAACCCGATATGATCTTGTCGCAAATTTTGGTTAGCGAACATTTTTTCTGAAATATGAGCATGCATGTCTAATCTCATATCCAAAACAAAAATTTTATCTAATTGTTCTTGCTTATCTCTTAAAATTCGGTTAATGAAGTGAATAGTAAGTAAAACTGTATCAAAATCTCCATTATTTGAGTCCAGGCAAACATTAATAAAAAGAATGCCATGGTCATATTTAGAATGAAATGATTGTGGATCGTAATCAACTTCGTTCCAATTTGAACCTCGGTAAAACCGATAATTTAAAGCCCTTTTCAGGTTTGCAACAGATTCTGGCAGTCGTTGATTAACTTGGATTTGGCCGACAAACGCCCCTGATGACACAAAGTTTGGTTTAGGAGATGACCCGACTACAATTACTTTCAATTCGTCAAACATCGGCCAATGTTCAATAAACTTGGACAACCTTAATATTTCATCCATACTTTTGTCTTGTAATAGATGAAAGTAACCTTTCTCCATCACTTCTTCTATTTGGTCAAAATGAGTAAGGTAACCATTCATTTTTGAATAAAGTCAAATAAACTGTTAATAACCCTTTTGTTTTGAAAAACTTAATAGAAATGATTAAACAGTGATGTAATCTAACGTTTATATTAAACCCATTTTCACTCCCCCTTAGAATTTGTCAAAAATAACGTAATAGGGATTAACTATTGGAAAGATTGAATACTATCCCGACTAATAGCCCCTATCCCTATGATTTTCACACTAAACATAGTGTAACGTGATTTTTGACGAATTGCGAGGGACTGGCCTTAGGGTTGAGTTCATTGCATAATCTTAGGGGTGAATAAACTCATTTCTTTAAGGAAATACACTTTTTTGTGGACATTAATAGTTATGAAAATAAAATTATGAAAACCTTTTGAAAGTTTTTACTGAGTCTGTGGTCTAAACATTATTCAAAAATAAACACAATTTATACCAAAAAATCTATTTTCTTTCGAAAGTATTAAATAACGAAAGTCTATGTCTTCCCTATCATTAGAGCAATAACTGGACTCTAGAAGTCAAGGGATGATCACTCATACAAAATGCTGTGCGAACACTAATATTACCTTAAAGTCGATAATTATTTCAAATAATTAACAAATTTATTAATTATTTAATATTTATTTTTAAAATCTCTGTTTTTATGTATTTTTAAATAAAATATGAAAACATTTTCAGTAATTATTTAAATAAACTCTTAAATCGATGACAAAAATGAGCGAAAAATTTAATGAAAACTCAATCGAAAGTCAGACACAAAAGTGGTTCAAAAGTCAACATTTTTCTTGTGATATAAATCAATGATTAAGTGATGTGTCGTTCTTATGATTGGCACAAATCCGGCACCGATTCAAAGGTTGATAGCACTGTCTGTTCACTGAAACTGTTGATGGCTTTAAAAGTTTTGCAAATTGCAAGCCTTACCTAAATATTGATTAAATTAAATGAAATGAAGCAAGGTTAACTTTTATAAAACTTACATAATTTTTTGTTGCGATAAATGGATGAGATTTCAATTGGAAGGCCTCGAATATTCGTCAAATAATCACTAAGGTAATCTTGGTCAACATATCCGGGGTGTTGGACACGAACTAAATAATGGAATCCACTCCTAATTTTGAATCTGATATCATTTTGTCGTTTATCGTCTCCTCGGAAGTCATACCTTCCCTCTGAAATATGAGCATGCATGTCTAATCTCATGTCTAAAACACAGATTTTAACATGCTTATCTCTTAAAATACGGTTAATAAAGTCAATGGTAAGCAAAACTGTGTCATAATCTTCATTGTCTGAGTTAAGGCAAACATTAATAAAAAGAATGCCATGGTCATATTTTGAGTGAAATGATTGCGGATCATAATAAACGTCGTTCCAATTTGAACCTCGGTAAAACCGATAATTTAAAGCTCTTTTCAAATTTTCAATAGCTTTCGGCAATTGTTCATTATCTTGCAATTGTCCTACAAATGCCCCTGATGACACAAAGCCTTCTTTATTGGATGAGCCTACTACAATAACTTTTAATTCTTCAAACATTGGCCAGTGATGGATCAATTTGGTTAATTTTAATTTATCATACTCATTATCATCATTTCTGAATAAATGAGAGTAGCCCTTCCACTTTAATTTTTCTAATTGGTAATAATTAGCTAGGTCACTACAGTTGTCACCATTCATTTTCAAATAAAATCAAATAAATTCACTCAAAACCGGTGATAACTCTTTTGTTTTGAAAACAGATAAACATTGATTTGTGGGACTGGCGTTTGGGTTGAGTTCATTGCATATACATTAGGGGTGAATATAAATAACGAAAGTTATATGTCGTCCCCTCATAATGAGGGCCTCATTAGAACAAAACTGGAGCCCATTTACTGGACCCTAAAAGTTTGGACCCCAGTTATTAAGTATTATGTGCTGACCAGTGATCACTGATACCAGAAGCGGGTGCTTTGAATGCTGTGTGACCTCTAATTTCGTCTTAAAATTGTTTATTACTTCAAAAAAATCCATAAAATTATTAATAATTTTATATTTATTTTTAAAATCTCTGTTTTTAAGTATTTTTAAAACAAAAAAAATGAAAACAATTTCAGTAATTATTTGAATAAACTCTTAAATCGATGACAAAAATGAGCGAAAAATTTGATAAAAATTCAATCGAATCTATAGTTAAACACAAAAAGTGGTATAAAAGTCAACATTTCTTTAGATATAAATCACTGATTAAGTGATGTGTCGTTCTTATGATTGGCACAAAACGGGCGCCGATTCAAAGATTGATAGCACTGTCTGTTCACAGAAGCGGTTTTGGCTTTGAATAAGAAGTGCAGCACTTTTTTGCATTTTCAGAACAAAATTCATGTTTTCGGTCGGCATTGAAGCGCAACAGAAGGATAGACCAACTGTCCCATCACTGAACACACATAACATTCCATTTGAGAGCAAACTCCAGGTTTTTTGGGATACACTTTCGAAACGATTGAGTTTTCAATAAATGAGTAAATAATTTAATTACAAATTGTTTTGCAAAAACGACAACAAAAGTGTTTCGTAATGTTCAGAGCACTGGCTGTGTCTTAGGCTGTGCCGTTCGAACGGATAGACCTATAAAAACAATTTTATATTAAATATGATTCCAATTGAAAAATAAAATTCAAATAAAAAATAACAAAAAATCTCTTAATTCTCAAAAAGTTTATTTACATTTAACTGATAGGGCTTTCCTTCCTTCACCAGCCCTTGGATTAACTGAACGGTGTGTGCAAAGTGGACGTTCTCATCCATCAGTCCATGAATTATTAACAAACGGTTTTCCCTTAAAATTGAAAATAAATCAAACATTAGTCCAAAACTCAGAATAAAATAAAGGACTGACTCATTAGGAAAAGCATTAATATGTGTCATAACATTTCCCATCCGATAGCCTTCAGGATTATTTTCAGGCGTTCCCATATATCGTTCTGTATATCCCGTATCATAGAGTAACCAATTGGTGACCGGAGCGCCAGCGATAGCACACTTGAATATGTCAGGCCTCTGAGCCAATGCCATAAGGGAAAGGTATCCCCCATAAGACCATCCGTGGATTGCGATTCTCGACATATCAATAAAGTCTGTGTTTTCTGCCAACCAATGGAGAGCCTCCACCTGATCAGCAATCTCTACCTGTCCTAAACGTCGACTGCAATGCGATTCAAACGCTACTCCTCTATGTTTAGAGCCCCGGGAATCGAACGCAACCACAATATAGCCCTCAGAGGCTAATAAATGTCGTCGACAGTGACGGACAGCTATAAAACAAAATAAATCAAAAATTAAAATACAATAAAAAGGCATTCATTCAGACCTTTAAACGATTTGCTGACTAACTGTACTTCTGGTCCGCCATAGATCTCAAGGAGCACCGGATATCGAACGCCCGCTTCCATACACTCAGGTTTAAAGATGAACCCATAGATGAGAACCCCTGACTTTAAACGATATTCAAAGAGTTGCGGCGCTGCCATTCCTGGCAACAAATCGATCTGATCGCTGTCTTCTCCCGGATTTGCTGAAGAGCCCAAAAACAGTTTGAGAGGATGTGCGTCGGGTAGACTACCGGCACTCGGAGTGATTCTTTGCAAATAACCGAACGGCGGAATCGTTATATTTGACTGAATGTCAATAAAATACTTATAATTAGGACTGAAAGCAATGGTTGTGTGCGAAAAGTCCTCGACTGTCAGTCTCTTTGGCTGCAGTTTCGGGTAATTCAATGAAATCACATAAAGATGTCGTTCCAAAGGAGACTCCTTAAGGCCAGTGAAGTAAATGAGTTGCGAGGATTCGTCAAACCAGACCTCTTTGTCAGAGACCTCCCAATTTCCGTGAGTTAACTGTACTTTTGAGACCAGTTTCGAGCGAATCGTTTCTATTGAATTGAATTCTGACGAACTGTTCAGACCTTAAAACACAAAATAAAAGACAATTAGTAATCAAATCAACAAAATTTTCCAAAAAAGGGGATATACTTTGAGAAGTTTGAGGACTTGTGCCGACAGCGTCTATACTCTGTTGATTAGAGATACTATTATCTGTAAATTAAAGACAAAATCATTTGAATTATAATCGAAAATAAGTCCAAAACTAAATCAATACCTGATCTGACATTTTGTGAATCAAACGAATCGGAGTCTAATATAAAGAATAAAATAATCAAAAGACAAAATAAATTAAAAACTTTCACTTTTTATACCAATTTTGTCTAATTTCGGGAGTTTTGCGTCGACTGCTTCGTCATTATCTCCTATTGATATCTGACTGTCGGACAGATCCGTTGACTTATTGCTATCACAACCGACTAATTGTACTTCAATTTTGAACAAATGGCGAAAACCTGTCTCTTCTGAAGACCAGATGAAGCGAACAGTGGAGCCCACAGTGAGATCGTCACCAGAGCTAAAGAAGTGAAGAACGTCGTGACAGTTGATCCACTTATTGGACTTCTCTTCATAAATGATTTGCGGCGAAAACAAGTCGTGTAATGACATCAGGGCTAAGACTAGATGTGATTGACTCCTATCGAGGAGTTGGAGCCAAATGGCGTCATGGGAATGCCATCCGCAACGAACCAAATACTCAAATGATGGAAATATGTCGTTCAGTGACTTCGGAAGACTCGATATTTTCACATCCGATATGATGTTCGTCGACGGATTCAAAGAGAAGGTCACTATTGATAGCGAGGACTCGGCGTTTGGCTGACCTGAAGGGACAAACATAAGACTCAATAAATATAATCGAAATTAAATTTAAAATCAAATAAAAAGTTATTATTTGAAAAATTGATAACAAATTGAGAGAAAAATTTCTGAAATAATTGAAAAATAGATTAAAGTTTACAAAACTTAACAAAAATTCTGATCAAAAACTTCTGAATAAAACCAAAAATTAAGTTAAAAATTCCCAAAAGTTGTGAATAAGAGCACAAACCAGGTCTTGGAAAACGGTATTCCTCTACCGTTCCGTCCCAACTGGCAATCTTTACGATATCCACTTCAGTCTCGTCGACAAACTCGCAAAGAATGGTATAACTGAGATCACCGCTGGTGTCGATGTGGTCGTACTCGTTGTCGGGTCGCCACCAAAAGCCGGTATATCTTCTAAACTCTTCCTGTAATACATAAGACGGTAGTCCCGCCGATATGACACTCGAGTCTGTCTCGAACTTAGTCTCTGTTAACCTGAACTCGAGGCCCGACTTTAAGTTACAGACCCAGAGATCGCCGTCAGCCACATATGCGACCAGATTCTCATCGGACGGACACAACTGTGGATTGATTTTCGAAAAACTTGTCGTCGAATCTAACTTTTGGGGCGAATACGGCGGCGTAGGCATAGGCTGGTCGGCACCATCTCTTGTCGTCGTCGCTAACGGGTCGTCAAACCAATAGATACTATCACCAGAAGTAAAGACAAATCGGGAACTCTTCTGTTGATATTCATAAGAAGTAATACCGGAAAACATAATCCTTTTCCTCTCTAATTGTAGGTTCTCTTCGCGGGAACTGTTATTCAGTTCACTGTCGATGCCTTTATTTATGACAATCAATGATTTCCACAGAGGTTTGGCATTGGATTCACTGCTTTTCCTATTCTCCCGGTCTTCGATACGGCGTCCACTCATTGGCATAAACTCTTCGTCGGAATTATTGGCCAACTCTTCCCCTAAACATTCATTAATAACAACTTCTTTGTTAAGATTGGTCTCAATTTGTCGGACGTCTGTACTTAAGTCGGGCACAGGTTTGGCGTTGGGGTCGGTATCGATATCGCAATAAATAAACGTAATTTCGGCCGAATTGTTAATCGATGACAAGAAGTATATCCGCAATCGTTTGGTAATCGGGTCTTCCCTCCAATTGAAGAGGAAGGGCACTTTGCAGCCAATCTCTGAGAACCTTCGATGAGAGTTCTTCACCGCTTGTCTTAACTGAGGCCACGGTTTTATGAGTTTACGGCTCGGAAAACCTAATCAGAAGACAAACCATAAATTAGAGATAAACCAAAAGAATCTAAAAATGAAAGTTAGAATCAGTTCTGAAGAAATTCTTGAAAATTAAGCTTAAGTTTCAAAAGTTCCTTAACATAAAAGTCTAGAATTGTTTCCAACGAAAACATTTTGAAATAAAAGTCAAAAACAAATAAAAAATTGATTCAAAACATATCGAAATTCAATCTCAATATTAAGAAAAAGAGATTAAAAATTGAAATTTGACTAAAACTTAATGAGAATTCAAATTCAAAAATTGATTAAAAAGTTAATAAACGAGGAAATTGTTTATAAAAATAATTCAATTCCTCTTAAAAACTGGTTTTTCACTAAATTTAATACACATTTTGAGAATATTTGGATTTTTGCTAAAAATTAATCCAAAAATAAAAACAAAAGATTTTAAAAAAAATGAATGAAATCTAAGATAAGACATAATAAGAAGTGTTGTCATTACTGTTCATAAGATCACTAAAAGATGGAATCGATGGCAGGTTCGGCATCGAAGGCATTGATATGTTAGGCATCGAAAGGTTGGGCATTGAGGGCATCGACACCGTCGGAAGTGTTGGCAATTGTGTCAAATATTCGGGAAGTGATGGCATTGACGGCAAATAATTTGGAAAATTGGGAATCACTTGGGGTAACATAAAGTTCTGTGGCATTTGAAAGCCGATTAATGAAGAGCTCAGGGAGGCTGTGCTCGTGTCCATTGACAACGGGTGGGTGTGGCCGGCGGCCGACCGCCAAAGCGGAGAAATTAGTCGTTCATCGGTTAATGAAGAACCAGATGTTGTGTTTGCGGAACAGATATTCGGACCAAAGCCTATCCTATGCTTCTGTGGCTGTAGTTGTGGTGACATTGAGGACCCGGATGACTGAACGCCGACGCCAGTCATCACAGATGGCGATGTTGAAGACCTCTGCCGTTGACCACTTCTTTTTGTGTCCATTATCTCATCTGTTGTCGAATTATTACTCATTATTTCATAAATAAAACCACAAAATTACTAAAAATAAAAATAATTTAATAAAAATTTGGATAAAAATATTTAAATTAAATAATTATTAATTATTTTAAAAGATTTATTTGATTTTCAATTGAAAAACTGATTACAAAACAAACCGTTTGTTTACAGTCGTTGTTGTCATCGATTATCACGTGATCTTTTGTCTTATTGTTAGTAATCCACCCAAACATAACGTTACAATTTATCAATTTTCAGTTAATCATTCCTAGTTTAACCAAGTTTAATTTGAAGCTTCCAATAAGCAAGAATTTAAATTAATTGACAGCTGTTTTTAAGAATTTCCAATTAAATAATCTATTTCATTTAATCAGATCAGACTTTTCCCCACATAATTAGTGTTTAATCTAATATTTATAATTATTAATAATTAAGATGATCAAGGTATTTAAGAGAAATTTTTATTATGGAAATAATTAAACATTTTACACCAATTCTTTCTATAAAATAAGTTGAAAATTAAATTGAACTAGTTGAAATGAACTAAACTAGTAGCCTTGCTAATATACCTGGTTTCTATATTTCCATGAACATTTTGTTAAAATCAAAATAAAATTTTGAAAAATTAGATCAATTTAAGTTTTTTAATCTTTGGAATAAAATCAAACTGATCTTGACCACCAAAGTTGACAAAGCTATGACGTAGGATCAAGGTCATTGGCTTTCTTTAAGAATTGACAATTTATGAGCGATAAGAGAGAGATAAATATTAAATATTTAGACGGAGTATAAAAACAAAATTTCTTATCATTTAAGTGTTTAACAAATTGTGTCAAAAAAGTCTAGAAATTAAAGTCCAAACTCTAATCCAGTCATAAGATCCAGTCATAAACATTTCTATTATTTCTGAAAATTTACAAAATTATCTAATTTGGATAAATGGGGTCTTTTTTATACAATTAAATTCAAATTGATTTTAATGTTCTCTGAATTTATTAATGAAATGAACACAAAATTAAAAT
>JAQGCE010000956.1:0-10076 GCA_034699185.1 Eupelops torulosus | reverse complement strand
TTCCATATAATAATTGAAATCTGTTCTCAAATTATATGCATTATTGACGACAAAATCAATAGAAGACATCAATACTACAAATGACTGATCACTTATTTAATATTCATTTCATAAAATCAATCCTCAAATATAAACTTTTTATCGTTTGTATCGAAAAATAATAAATGATTTTTCATTTTTATCTCTCAATGGAAACAAAAACATTGATTAAACTTAAGTAAAAACATAAACCGAATGTTTTTGTCGTTGACTCGAATTTCAAAACATTTCAATTTAATAGATTTAGTCCTCATTTTGGCTAAATTTTAATCGAGTTTGAACTGTCTATCCTCGAGGGCTCACAAATTTTCAACAAACGTTTGAATGTTTTGAAAGACATTCAAAACTCAATTATTGCTTTCAGTTTTGACCGAAAGCTTTCACTTATTTTTTGAATTATTCTTTACTTTAAGAATATTTTCTGATTTCATTGATTCAAATAAAATATAAGGAATAAACAGAAAATTAATAGAAATAAAGCTAAAATAACCTTCCTTAAAATAGAAAGAACCTTGAATTTTGAAAATATTTAAATAACATTAGGCTTATTGAGAGAGACCTAGACTTATATAATGAGTTCTTTGTTACAGAAAGAGTGAAATTGTGAAATACCTTTAGTAAGTGGAAGTCATTCATCATTCCTGACTTAAATTAATGGTTGATATCTCTTAAAAATGTTAATTACAACACTTTAGTATAATAATACACTAAATAATTGAATAAAATATTTTTAAAATGAAATGATTTATTGAAATAATTTTATTCTTTAGTCCAAAATTTAAATAAAGAATTAAAGAAATAGTTTTTGTTTAATATTAAACTATATTTGCATAATAACTATCGAAACAATTGTTTTTGAATGCCTTTAAGCTGTTTTGCAAACAATAAATGTTTGAAGTTTTAAAATAAGTTTTCAATCAAAGAATTTTTCATTTTTTCTTTAATTATGTAATTATTTCGATTGCATTCGTCTTCCTTTCAATTAAATAATTATATATATATTATTATATAACATATATGAATGTATATAAAAATTAAATGAGTTAGCAAAATTTTCAAGATATAAGAAAGATTTGAAGGATCATAAATCCATTCTACATAAATGATTTAAAAGGATCAAAATCTCTCATTTTATGGTTCTCTGCAAATAACTCTTGAAGTGAAACTTATTTTTAACTAAAGGTTAGTTAAAAATTAATGTTTGATTGGTTTCTATAAACTTAAATCAAAATAAAATCCATAAAATAGTTTTGATTTTGAAAGTTTGAGTGCCTCCAAAACAGAGATTATTGGAACTACTGATTGATGGCTATAAGAGTAGAGACATAGGACTAGATTCTTCTCCAAATCAATTTTTGAGATGTAAACCAATCTTTTATTTTAATGATCATTACTTTTGTTGCATAAGATTTTCGATCAATAAAATCAATTCTAAATTAAGTAAAAGTTGGATATATTTTAAGCAAATAAACTTATTTTTTGAACTCAATTTTTCTTATAAACAAAAAAAATGTCATTATTCTAGGTTCTATTATCATATGGTAAGTTGTTTTTACAGCAATACACTGAGTATCCCATATTTAATTTATTTCAGTATTAATAAATTGGATGACCTATTGCTCAGAATTACTGATTGAATCAATCGATTGGCTATTATTTTTGTTATATTGAATTTGTTTCATCAAAACTAGAGATATTAAGGATGGAATATATGCGATATTCTTGTAACTATTAATTAAAACGAGTAGTAATTATTTAAAAACTGATTTAATTAGAAAAAGAAATCTAATAATAATTATAATATTGAATAGAATTTAATGCGTTATAAAAACTGATTTTATTTTTTATTCGTAAAACATATGATTATTTCCACTAAATTTAAACATAAATTTGAGAGAATATTGAGTCTAATATTTTCTTTATTTTGAGATAAATGTGTTTTTAATGTATAATCCATTGAATTTAAACGAAAAATGTTTGACTCTAAAAAAGTATTTTAATAAAAAGTAATGAAGCGATAACTTAATGCTAAGCATTGCTAACGACTCTAATTTGTGTAACATTTTTGCTAATATTAATGACTGAGTCGTTTGAATGAACTTCTATTCCTAAAGTAATTGAAAATTTTGTTGAAAATTAGTCATTTTCACAAAGCTTTTCTCAAAATAAATTGTTTGACACTTTTCTGCTACAAAATCATAACAAATTGATTTTTCTATTTTTCATCTAAAACTTATATAAACACGAATTCTTCAAAAAGATTTTCCTCGGATTCGAGTGATTTGCTATGAGTTCAGACGACAGACACCAATAAAAACATATCTTCTATTCATTGAGACTTTGATGTGATTTCTTTTGGAATGTGTTTTCTCTCATTCAATATATAAACTATTTGTGAATTCAATTCAAATCATTCGAACAATTTTATGAAATATTGAGCTCACTGTTCACTTTTCAACTATCACCTCAGACCTGACCATTTAATGGTGCTAGTTCATTTTAATGAATAGACACTAAAATTAGATTATACTGTAAACAAAGATAGGAAATTGTATAACACTTTTTGGCAATTATTAGACCCAAAGTGCTAACAATCGTTAGCTTACAATAAAACGGATGAATATTTCATTAGTAAACAAACAAATGATATCTTTGGAGAACATAAGAGGAAGAAATGTTTCTTTAGATCCAAAGCTTCCACACATTTCATTGCCCGCAATAGTCGACAAAAACACTTCAGTACTTTTGCGCAAAACTAATTCAATTTGTGTTAGTCTTGTCTAATGTTCCTTAACTTATAAATAAGTATTTTATTAATCAATAGTCGACTTAAATAAGAGAAGAATCTGATAAATGGTTCGCCTCTTGAATATTGAAAATAAGAATCTTAAGTGAAAAACATTGTTAACTATTGTTAACTTGTATTCATCCATATTTCTATTCGGATCAATAAACAAATGAGAAAATTAATCTCAGATTTTCAAAGCAAATGAGTTTTAACAGAATCCAATTTATTTCACCTAATCGCATTTAATCACGTATTCTAGCAAAAAAATAGATTTAAAACATTTGCACTTCTAGTTTAAGTCAAATGGAAAAAATGTAATTGAACAATTTTTTTAGAAAAACTTTTGGAAAAATAATTAAATTCTTTGTTCATCTATTTATATGAATTATTTCTATATTTTCTGCCATAAATTTTGAAGTAATATTGTTTTAATCGATTCTTTTATCGCATTTCACTTTTAAAAGTTTAATTCTTCGAACAAATAAAAGTGAACTCTCTTTTGAACCTTTTGTTTGTTTGCCTTCAGAACAATATTTTTTCAAGAATTTCAATTAATGGTTATCTTTTATTTTTGTCTCTGGCCATAAGCAAGCAACTATAAAGAATCGTTTGATTATTTATTGTTATACAATGTTTTAAAACAATTTTTCAGTTGTGAGTACTTTAACCTTTTGAAACAATCGTTTTTTAAAAGCCATAAGTATCCAAGGTGGTTTAGCATAAACATTAATCTAGGAAAAAACAAAAATACACCCTAAATATTTTGAGAGGTTGTATATCTCCTTAAAATGTTGTCATTTTTGGTTATTTCAATAAAAAATTAAATCTAAAAATGAATTTACTTAAATTAAGCTTAATTTAACTGAATTCTGGTTTAATTTTGGCATTTATTTGGTGTTTAAACTCAAAATATCTCATTCGAGTTCATATATCCGTTCGTCATTTTTCTATACCCTTTGGCTATTCCTGTTTTTTAAAGACAACAAATCTTAAATAAGTATTTGTTTGGAGACCTCATTGGATGAAGTATTATATAATTCATATAATAGTTTGGAACAAATTATATTAAATGATTCGTGAAATTCGGTTTCGATAGACAAACATAAAAATAATAGTTTTCTTCATATAAATTGGATCACAAATAAGCAGACATTGAAATATTGTGAACAAAATTTATGTAACACTCAGTATATGTCGATATAATGTATGCCAACATTGGATTTCATATTTATATCGAATAAATAAGTGGCGCTTCAGAAGTGAAAGTGTAATGAAATATGAAGTCGACTTCACTGGAAATTTGTGATAAGACTTCATCCCTCACGTGAACACATATTCACTCTTTTAGGCCTCTTATATAGAAATATATTTTATACACTTTTAGTCTGACTGTACTTTTGTTGCACAGATTGTATTATGCGATTCCCTGCAGTCCTATTTACAAATGCTTCTGACATTACAACCACTTCAGACTCATTTAATCATTGAAATAAATACCAGAAACAGATATTTTCAAAAGATTTTCTTCTTTTACAAACAAATATTTCAAAACCTTTTTAAAGTAATATATTGTAGGACTGAATCAATTGAAATACCAAAGAATCACTTCGTCATAAAACTATACATAAAAATAAGGATTGACTTAATTTCAATGAATTCATTAAAATATTGGATCAAATTTTTGTATAAAAGATAATTTAGAGTCAAAAATATTGCAAAAATCAAATGTCATTTATCTCTAAATCTTTGTGAATCGAAATTAATATCCGAAAAGCGTTGAAATCAATGAAAAATACTTATGATATGATACGAGGCTTTCACTAAAATAGATTCTCATTTCCGTATAAACAGAGCATACATTGGATGGCATTCTCTGCAAGTATTGCATCTCTGAGTGACAGCTGCAACGGCTCAGAGTGGCCGAACCTACAAATAGTGCTCTACTTTTCTACTCTTCTACACCTGTTCTGAGTGATGACACAAATGATGAGATCGTAATCATTATATCGACCCATCGCTGATATGAGAACCGACTTCTGGCACATAATTTTCGCTCTGACTCATGACATGCATTGGATGTTAAGTCCGGAGTTATTTATGCAAATATTCATAATTTGAAATCAACACAAGTTTTGTATTCAATACAAATGCCATCCAATTAAGTAAAAGCGATGCAAACCAACCGAACTTTCACTCAAATTGTTTGAGTAAAACATAATAATAGGATTCAATAAAAGGATTAGATTTTCCTAAAATCGCTTCAAAAAGTTTCAAAAACTATTCATTTAATTAAAAATAATAATAAATGGAAAATAAGATAAATGTACTGATATTTTCAATTAGTCTTCATTGAAATGATCCTTAAATATGCAGAAAATGTTATTAAATTTAATATTTTACCATTTTTATCATTTGACAAAAAATAATTTAATTATACTAACTAGTACAGTTTTTGCTTGTTCAGGCAAATACAGCAGAAAAGTGATCAAATTTAGGGCTCCACTGATTATACAATTGAATTAATTATACAAATTTGTGGCCAAATATATCTAATTTATTGAATTCAAACGATTCATTCAATTAATCAGATTTTTTATAATAATTAAATGAATTTGTATTACAATTATTATCTTATTTGCAATTCAAGCGTTTAAAATGTAAAGTATTCCGAAGTAAATTAAAATGGTTTTACAATATAGCACAGCATAATTCAAATCAGATGGAATTCTTTGGGATAAGATTTAGATTTTAATTTTGCAATATTAATGAGAAGAAAACAAACCATTAATTTAAATTAATTTAATGCCTTCCTCTCTCCAATCGAATTATTTTGTATATTACGGGCACAGACTCTCAGTTATCGTATTTTGAATATTGCATTAAAGGCACAGCATTTGCATAACTAATCCGATTACGTTATTTGAGGCCTACAATAGAGTCGTCTTCTTATGGCATAATTGATTCGATTTCTTGAGATTATTTCCAGAAATGTCTTGAAATCTTAATTAATGGTTCAATGAATGTAATAGACATAGAAATCGATTTCAATGAAATAAAACATCATTTTTTGTGTTTAATGAAAATTCCTAAAAACCATCAAAATTTATTCCCAACTTTAGACAACTTTCTTTGAGTTTGAATGTCTTTTACATAATAAGAAGACAAGACTCACGTCTGGGTTTCAATATCTTCGTTAAAATTTGTTTGAAAAAAATGTCAGAAAAGAATTTCCTTCAAATATGTCAGAAAAATGTGCAAAAACTCAAAATTCATAAAATGACAACAAAATAATAAATGAAAAAATAAGTCTTCTTTTACTAGTTTTAGAAATTATTGAACTTCAATCTCTAATCTCTTCAATTGATCAAGCTAATTTATTCTACAATTAAGTCCTATCTTTAAAATCTTGATGATAAACAAGTCTTATTTTAAATCTTGGTTAAAAATAATGTTGAATAATTAATATAACTTTCAATACCAATTAGCTAATAACTCATTATCTAGCAATTGAATTAAATAATTCTTGTTAAAATTTTAATTTTTGACTCTAATTTATTCTAAGTGTTTAATAAAAAGATGAAATAAGTAAATAATTATAGAATCATAGAAATGGCGAATCTTTTTTGGTTTCTTAAGCAACAGAATGTCATTGAATTTTTTGAAACCAATTTTATTAAATCGGAGAAAACTTTTGAGACTTTCAATCGATAGAAGAATGTTTAAAATGATTTAAAGTGAATGTTTCCAATTAGATTAATTGGATTCCTATGCAAATCCGCAGACCATTAAATGCTCGGAGTCGATCATTAAACAATGCTGTTGAAAGTCCGAAGCTCTAAGATGTATAGGTTAAATTTTTCACCCCCTATATCATATTTCTGATCTAGGAAGGGTTTTAGGCTAACCCCCTTAGTTACCCTTCGCCAACTTTGGTCATTAACTTACATTTTCTGAATATGAATTGCGATTAAGTTTTAAAGTTTTATTCGTCGAAATGTATTAAATTTGAAGCAATTTATAAAATAGGGAATAATTTGTTGATTCATATAAGAAGTGCTTAACTGATATAAATGGCTTTTCTCTGAAATTTATAATTTCTATTCAACTAATGTTTCGAGAATTTTGATATTCTGTTCATTCATTCACTAAATAATATTCGTATAAAATCTCAAGTTTTATGAGAAATTCAATACAATTTTTCAATAAATTCAGAATTAAATTCTATACTTTAGTCACAATTGAGTGAAAGATTGCGATTCGAAGCGCGACTCATATGAAAGTGTCTCTTAAATGTTGATAGAGTCTAAACATTTATATCTTAATGATGTGACACAAGCCTTAGACGACACAAAAGCACTGATTCGACCCAACTCTCAGTGAATGTCATAACCAAACGTGACTCGAATGAGACGACAGATGCTTTAAATCGCAGATTCATTCACTTGTGATTACACTTTAGACCCAACACTATATTACTATAATTATTCTTCACATTTAAATCATTTAATTCTTATTTAATTTCACTTTAATTATAATAAAATCGAAGCAAAATTTCCAAAATTCACTGCATATCACTTCATAAGAGCACAGAATATTGCCACTGAATAACTGAAAGACTGTATCTATTTAATGAAGATTCCACACAATAATGAACCTTATAACCTTGGTAAATTTTAAAATTTTGAAAAGCATTTATCGAAGACTAATAATCATTACTAATAATAATAATAATAATTTTTGTTAGCATTTGATAGAAGAAAGTAATAAAGTTTTAGAATTTGTTTACTTTAAGAAAATGTGTGGTTTGGGTGAAACTGTTAGTAATATAAGAGTTAATTGAAATGCTTTGCATTTTGTTTGCATTACAGAGAATTCATTTCAGGAAAGAATTTTTTTGTTAAGTTCAGAGCAATTCACTTATTTGAAGTAATAGAAGCTAACTTTGCATGTTCAATTTAACTCTGACTTAAAATAAAGAAGACTTTGTGTCTTGAGATCTCTTTTTAGTCAACTGAGTGTCAATCAATTTGTGTTGACTTTTATTTTTGTTTGGTTTTGTTGAGACTTCAATAATGAATCTTGGTCCTTTAATAATGAATTTTCGTTTAACAAAATAAATGAGCGAATTGTCTGAAGAAATGGATAGAAATAAATGGTGTTCTGAATCAACAATTGCGAGCTCTTGAGAACCACTTCTGATTAACCCAATCATTCGGAGCATTCACTTCATAGCAATTAAATGATGTCTCATTTTAGTTATGACTTATGTCGGGGCTGTTGTTCGCAATCGAATTATTTCTGTACATAAGTCTAGTGTCTGTCACCACTGACATCATATCCACTGCTCTGTTGGCCTACTCTTTGGATGACAGCATTGATAGCTGACTACTTTGAATGTAGTGAAGGCCTGGATGTGCCGTTGACGGCATACTAGTGCGCATCGTCAGAATTCAAAACTCAAAGGCAAACTCTGCTGACAATCTTTTGGACTAAACTGTGCTCAGAATCTTTTCGATCAAAACTTCAAAAGACAAACATTTCAAACATCAGAACATATCTGAAAACTGAAATTTCTGTCTAAATATCTGAAAACTCAGTTATTTTGAATAAAATAAAAGTTCGGTTGAATTGAGTCGTGAAGTGTGTCTTCAAAATGATTTTAGGTTTCAAACAAACGTTTTGTTCGTTTGTATTCAAACAAAAATTAATTACTTTATTAATAGTTTTATTGTCAACTCTACTCAAAATAAAGCCAAATGAAGCCGAAGTGACAGTTCCCTCATATAACCGATATGTCAATAACTATCAGACCCCTTGTAATCGTGAACCACCTAATGTGAATGTTCCACAAACTAAAGGGAATAACGGCTTCAAAATCAAACTCAGTGGTAATCCTGAGAAATATGTTCCAGGAGAAATGTATACTGGTATGTTTTGCTTGTCCTCTATTGTTTTTCATCGTCTCAAATATTTCTAATTTATTCAGTTTTTTTCGAGAGATATATTGAATTTCTTTTATTTTTCGCATTCATTTTCGTTATTAAAAATTCCTGGTATTCAGTGATTCAGAAAAATGAGATTCAAAATAACTAATAAATCATAAGATATATACATCAGAGCCTTACTTCGTTATTAAATAATTTTTAAATTTTTAATTTTAATTTAATTGTCAATCATTTTGTTGCGAATTATTATCTAAAAAATGTTTCAAATGAACTTCAATTATGTTAAATACTCTTTTGTAGGCAAATTCAAGTCTCAACAAAGTTTTATTGACTGAGTTATGATTCTCATTATGTGACTGTTTTGTTGTTATTGCTTTAATTGGTCAAAATAACCTTGAACAAACATAATTTTTAATCTTTATAAGATTCAGTCAACAATTATAACAAATTTGTTGGCTTTTCTGTAAATTGAAAGAAATTTTCTGATAATTGAGAAAAACTTAGATTTAAATGATGTCCAAAAAGTTATATTTATTCGGTTATATGTTTGGCCAAAAGCCAACCCATTCTTAGAGTTTATAACTTATTCAAAATCTTAAGTAAATACGTCTTCATTTTGATGCCAACCTTGGAATATATTTTACGCATATTTGTACCTATACTCTATCCCAGGGATAATCAAGCTATCTTAATATAGGGTAAAGTAATTGGAAAATTTCAGACAAAAGTCCAAGGAGAAATATGAACAAGAAACGCAATTTCTTTCATTTTAATTAAATAGAGCTTAAATATTAAGTGTTGTTTAATATTATTGATTGAATTATCATTAACTTAGTCATCAGTTTATTATTTTCAATTAATTAAATTAGCAAAGATTTTAACATAATCGTTTAAAAATGAAAGAATTTTTCTAATCAGCAAGCAGTATTATTTTGAAAATTTTTCATCTCGAGATATATTTATGAATATCCCTCCCTTGGCTATCCCTGTTATATTCCAAAAATATTTTTTGTTAATGTGTTAAACTAACAAATTCTTATGTATGCAAATTTCAAGTTTAATTACTGAAAAGATCTGTTGTCAGTAATCAATACTAAAATATAACAATGAATTCATTTTTAATCTAAAATTTTGATATAAAAGCTTTGCCTAAACTTATGAGAGACTAAAACCAGAGATGGGCAAGCTCGGCTGCTCCAGGGGGTGGTCAGCTATAGGTAAAAACCGGGTTTTTCGGCCAAAATTTTAGGGGGGGTCAGGGGAGGGGTTTTATTAAAATGATGCAATATCTCTTAAAAATGCAT
>JAQGCE010000955.1:0-10078 GCA_034699185.1 Eupelops torulosus | reverse complement strand
GAAATTAATATTTAGTAATAACTCTTTGAAATAACATTTTTATCTTTCGATTATAATTTCAGATTAAATTTTGGTAATAAAAAGACTCAGTTTATAGCTTTTAGTCAATAGTTTGACCGAAAAAAATTAATATTAAATGCAATGAAAGTCTAAACCAAAACCAATCTCTAATGGGTTTCTATTGAAGAAGAAGTCACCAAAAGTTCACTTCTATATTACGGCATAATATAAAGTGTAATAACATTTTTGGCACAAATTCTTCGGTAATTCCAATGATTTAAGTGTTCAATCATTTCAATCAAAAAGAGAAAGAAAGAGAGAAAATATTGATTTATTAAAAGGCGAGCGAAAAAGTTTTATGCCTCTCCTCTGTAGTCAAATGCTATGATATGAGATATGAAACTTAATTCAAGTATTTTTCCAAAAGAATAACTTTTTGGCGTTACTATTGTTAAACATTTTTCACAAATTCTTTTCATAAATACATTTATATTTTTCCTATCAGTAAATCGCAGAACAGTTTTGAATGTATTCTGAATTTTTCAGAAGCAATGCATCAGATTTTTGGTCTGCACTCAACCGAAATGGAAAAGCCTTTCACTGGAAATATTGTACCAAACATTTCATTTAAAGAAACTTTTGTTTCTACGAATCGCTAGAAATTGTGTCCAAAACTTTTCAAAACACATTTTAAGCGAAAACATTGGAGAAAATTATATTTTCAAACATAACATAAGAGTTATAATTACTGTTTTCAGTGGAGAGAAAACTAATATCAAAACTAATAAATATTATAACGAAATGAGTGAAACATTTGTGATGTAAATTAGCAATCACCATTTTTGATATTATTTCGCCTGAAGTCCAATCTTTTTAAGCAATTCTATTAAAACAAATAGCAGTTGAGCTGTAATTTCCTCTAAAATTTTGTCAAAATTTATTCAAATATAGTATTATTATAACTAATAGTCAAAAGTAATGCCTTTATATTTGCAAATAAACAAAAGGCTTTCTATTTGTATCATTCAATGGATTGCGTGATGTATTCAATAGCCTTATATTCACTAACTTTTGAGTTGAATAACATTTTTGATGCGAAATAAAATCAATAATAAAGACTTTAAGCCAATACTAATATTTATCGGTTTGGATGAAATCTATTCACACAATATATAATGCAATATAAGGCAAAACCACACATAAGACTCACTCTTTTTATATGAAATTTTTGAAACTAATACTTTAAGTAACATCTCTTTAATACAAGAGTTTTGTGTGTATTCTTCGCCTCTTATTATACACTCAATGGTTGTATATCTCTGAGAAAAATCATAAAAATATAGTCTTCAATGAGAGGAAGGCTTTTCAGTTGGGGCTGGAGTTGGCGTTCGAGTTAATGGCAAACTCATGTCAACTATACTTCTCTATTGATTTTCTATTCTATTCGCTATTCTATTAATATTTTTTTCGATGATTTCTCTCTTCACTACTTTTTTCGCCGATAATTACTCGCTGTAAACATAAAGACGTTGAAGACATTGAAGACACTCTTTTGTGTCTCTCTTCTCATCAAATAAATTATTTTTCCCTTATTTTCATTGTATCTCTACATCCGTTGCACAACACAAGAGTGTTGTTCCCATTGTTCTCATTGTGTATTTTTATAAAGTAAACAAATTTTATACAAAAAACTCATTGGAAACAAAAGCATTTTACATGGATAACTTTTTAATTGTTTGTATTATAAATTTGATATTGAGCTTGATGAAAAACATCATTTTTGAATTTTCAAATTTGAAATTTGAGATTCTTTAGAAAGAGGTCATTGTTTGGTACTTTGGATTTGAATTTGAAATCAGATCCAAAAAACTGCATTCAATTGCTCTTAAGTTCAGCAGTTATTTATCAATAGATAAAAGCAGGCCATAAGTGAATGGCTTTATGAAAGTCATGTGTGTGTATTATCTAACGACCCTTTTATGTGAGTCCAGCCAAACAGTGGCGCATCACTACTGAAAACGCCTTTTCAATAAGCGATGGAAACCTACAAATCAAATATTTACTTCTGTGTACTTTATTTCAAATAAGTTTTTTTGTCTTCAAGTCTTTCATTTGCTTTTTTTGTTTCGTGCGATTCACTCATTTAATTAATGGACTTATTTTATTGGTCTTCGCTTATTAACTATTATTTGCTCCAATTTCTAAGTATTTTTTTCTGTCTCTCCCGTAGCGCTGATCAGTCAGTTCTAACATTTAGTGCTAAACTTCATTAATATATTTATTTGGTTTGTGTTAAACATATCCAAAATGCATGAGAAATGCAGAACAAAATACATGTTTCATATATAACACAATTTGATTACTCGAACGTCACTTTCCTTTCCTATGAATACCATATTCTGTTTGAATAATTTTGTCTCAAAGAGAGAGGAAAAAAATTATATCAAACAAAAAACGAGTTATTCTTCTTCTGTCAAACACTTCATATGTAGATAAACAAGAGATGAGACACTTTTGACTGTTTGATAAAAGAAATGGAAAGTTGAGAACAAACTTGAGATACATTTTTATCTTCAATTTCTTTCTGTCTGTTTGCCAATAATTTTTTCCTTTGCTTTTGATTTTTGATAATTTCTTTCATTCTTCACTAATTTAATTATCATTTTTATGATAGGAGTTCCGTTTTGTGTGTATTCATCAAATTTATCGAAATATATCCTTTTATTTTGCATACAATTACGTGATTAAAGTCATTAAAATAGATTTCATGCAATAATATAAATATAGATATAATTAACTTAAGTTATAAATGAAATTAAAATACAATCAAATGATTGAAAACCAAAAGAAATTATTTTAGTTTATTATTATTATTTTTTTTACTTTTACTTCCGATATCTTCGGATTGTTTTCTGAAGATTTTCTTTTTCTCAAACAATTTCAGTACTCAATGTCTAATAAGAACCACAAATGACTTTTATCTGCATTTACTAATTGAACACAAGAATAGATGGAATGGAGAGGAATAAAGGGATAGAGGAATAGGCATAGAGTTGATGGAGAAGAGAATAAATCTTTGAGAGCACAAGAGTTAGACGGGAATAATGTTTGGCACAAAATTAACTCAAAGTTCTCGCATTTCTTATACTTAAAGCTATTGATATTAATTGCCAACACATTTATCAATCAACAAAAGTGAAAGGAAATTAATTTTCGCTATCGATCCCAACCAATACATATATAGGACTGGCATCACTTGCGCCACAAAAAAATAAATAATATAAGTTTGGCTGAAAAAAAATCACAACAAAAAGTAATAATAAATAATATATTTCTTTACAATGAAAAAAGTCTGAGTCCCTGGTTGTCAGTAATCAATACTCTTTCTCACAGAGAGTCAAATGCTGAGCTCTGAGCTAAAAGTGTGGCACAAGAATAGAGTAAAATATATCCGAAGCTAATACTAATCGTCAATGAGTTTGTGAAACGAAAATGTTTGGATAAATATATGAGAATGTAGTGGAAACTGCTGTTTATACCCCATTCCTTTTGATCGATTGGTTTTGGAGAGACGACTGATTACCAAAACAAAAAAGAATACACTATTGACTGAAACGACGCAAAATTGTTTTCAATAAATAGCAGCCGAGAGACTATAAACTAGGCTATAGACTATGGCCTTTTCTCCTCTCACTCTATCTGAATGTGTCTTCACTTCTTTTCAATGTCTATCGGTTTGAGTGAACCCTTAACTAAAAGCCCATAATCTCAGCGGGAATACCAAACAAATTAATGTTTTGCCACTTTTTTTTAAGTATAACAATATATGAAACATTAATCTCACTATTAATTCACTATAAAAAAGAAAGAAACACAAAGAGATGAAAAAATTGGTGAACACAACATGTTATTCAACATTTAATTGAGAGAAAGACTGAATGCAAACTGAAAATACATTGTCCTTAACTATTAAACTAAAGCCTATCCTCAGCACAAAATATGGCTTTTAATGATAGAAATGAATTGTGATGTTTAACACAAAGCTATTTCAGTAATTCACTCCACTATTGCTCTTAAATTATGGAAACTTATGAAACGTTATAATTATTTTTCATAAACTAAAACCTAATTTTTCATACTTTTTAGTGACAGAAATCGAAAGACACGGACCGTATTTCACTCGAGAACCTAAGCATACCATCGATTTCTCGAACAGGTATGACATTTGGCGACAGTATTATGAATGTTATTATATGTTGTGTTAGGACTTTGAATGACTTTCAGATACAATGTTTCCAACGATTAATTATATGCAAAATATAACCAAAGAATTAGAGTTACATTAATTTATAAGAGAAACAGACATTACTGTCGCATAAATCCTGATTATATTTTTGGTCTCTTTCTATAATACTGTGCTTTTACTCTTTGCTACAACATTTCACAGCACCGGAGCTATTCTGTACTGTTCTGCTAATGGAAACCCAATGCCAACCATTAGATGGGAGACTAAGGATGGAATAGTCGTTAATGAAATTCCTGGTAAGTTATTAATTATTAATAATAAATAATAACACAAAAGTTAATTCTCTTTGCTTTCATTCAAACACATTTAACTGAATATAAGCAAGATAGCTTTATTTATTTCACAAGAAGTTTAAACTAGATCAAATAAGATCAATTTTGCAATTAAATCAATGTTTATGTCAAACATGTGATGCAGTGAAACACCCTTTGGAATGACACATCACTTAATTAGAGAAGACAGTTAAATATGACACCCAATCATTACCCAAAGTATGGGAACCCAAAAGTCATGACATTACAAAAAACATTCTTTTGAAAACCAGAAGACATGTCTTTGTTAATGGATGGCTTTAAGGGAATGTTAGTTCCAAATGCAATCTAGTTCCTCTCACATTTATAAACCATTTCCTCATTTTCTCAGTGAATGTTTTCAAAATTCATAATTCATTTAATGAATTCCGTGAAGTGTTTTCCCAAATCTAAAATTTGTCACTAATTCTGATTTAATTGAAAATTTTTAATTAAAATTTTTATGACAAAACACTTTTATAGAGGAGTCGTTACACCATTGCATCTGCGATAACACTATTTATTTGCCAATTATTTGCTGATTAGAAATGTCTATAAATAGTATAAAATTTTAATTTAAATGCCAAACATATTCTTATAAATCGAATCAATCAATTGTCTACTCAAGAGTGAGCTCAGCCATAACAAGGGTTACCTCATCTGTCAGACGTGTAATGCATATACTTATTAGTGTTGAACACATTCTGATTAACAATAGATTGGATGCAAAACTCCTTCTCTTTTTATATTAAAAACCATAGGAATTGTAGACTCGATGTGAACCTAAAATACAGAGAATAACGAATCGGAGCCATTACTAATCTTCTAGGCTTAGAGTCAAAGGCAAGTGCTGTGCAGGAACTGGTGCTCACATCTGCATCACTACATATTTTTAATTTTGTGAATGAATGGCAAAGGCTGGCCATCAATGGTGCGAATCAAAGTGAGGTTATATTCAAATAAAGCAGCAGTTTTTCTCGCACTCTATCTCTTCCTCTGTTAAGTTTTGCTAACATTTCCCCCCAATCGACAGCACAGCACATATTGCAAATGCATTGTCTGCTCTGTCCCTTTCACTGGAAACCATTGTTAATATGTATGCGATCATCAAAACAGTGGTAATACTATACACACTATATTCACAAACGTATAACATTGCAATGTATGCATCTGTGACTGTGCTCTCCCCTCTCTATCTTCATCTCCCTGTGCACTGTATGTATTCACAGTATATTTGAGACTAACTTTTGTCGCTTTTGTTGATTCGAACCAAAATTTGGTAAATAATTGTCGACTCGTTTTTTGGCTGTCATTACAATAAAAGCTTTTTTACCGAAAAAATTGTGTAAATACTCCCAAAAGTGGTCTTTAAATATAATTTTTCTCAATTATCAAAACTAAGCCATAATTTTCTAATTGAGTGGAAATTGAACTAAATTTTCAATAAAAGAAATTAAATAAATTTGAAACTAACAAGCACAAAGCATAGACCTTTTGAAGTGATTCCTTAATTAATTACACCTTGCAAATTGATAATTAACAAAAGAGGAGACATATTAAATTTATGATCTACCTTGCTCATCGTATACATATGAGTGAACAAACAATTATTGGCTTTTGTTTCTGGATATTATTCTTAGACTTAATGCTTGTTTGGAATCAATTTATATCGATTTCAAAAACATAAATATCAGACCAAAAATCAATCATAAAAACCAATTTGTTTTTGTTTTTGTGAAACATTACATCAATTTATGGATTTGACAAAAAATGTTTTCGAAAACAATTCAAAAGAATTTTAAAAACTTGTATTCCTTTTATTTATTTTCGTTCTCTGGAGGAAAGGCCACTTGTTTTGCACAGAATAGAAACCATAATTTATTTGACGTTTCGGTCATTTTTCTCGATTTTAAGCTCAAAGATAGTCATCTATTTGAGAATTGAATGAAAGATATAATACCTGTTCATAAGGTGTGTAAAGTAATAAACATCTCTTAATAAATGTGGTGTTATTTTTGCTGACATTTGTTCTCCTATTAAAACAACTGTTCCTCTGTTTCACTGACTCTGTTCTCTCCCTCTTCGTATAGGTGTTCGTCATTTAAGACACGATAATTCTTTGGTATTCCCGCCCTTCAGGGCTGAAGATTACAGACAAGATATTCACTCAAATGTATACCAATGTATTGCAAGCAATTCTGTGGGAACCATAAGAAGTCGTTACATACAAGTCAGAGCCGGTAAGTGATAATCAGCTGAAATGAACAGCACATCCATTTAATTCGTTGAGTAATTCACTCTTCTGTGCCTGAATTCAAAAATGTGAGCACAAAAATGAAACTTTTCTTCTTCTTTTGATAGTACTTTTATCTCAAAGGTTAATCGCAGCGCATAAATAGCAACAATCAACTTTTTCATTAACTATTTATTATCAGGCATTTCATTTCCTAAGAAAATGAGCTAGATTACTGCACAAACAAAAGCAATACTGAAATTTATAAAAGAGTTGAGTGGAAGGACTAATTCTACCATAAAATTATTGAACAATTTTTCCGCTAAAATAATATTGAAAAAAGTTTTTCTTTTCAGAAGACTTTTCTCAATGTTTTCCTATTTTCTCAAATCTATGAAAAGAATATTTTGCTTTCTTATAAGAGTAGAGCCCCAAAAAACGCACAGATTCGGGCCATTTATCTCTCTATGGAAATCAATACTTTTGTGGTAGAGCTGAGTCTTAAGTGACTGAATCTGAAGTTTAGTTTCTCATTAAAAAAGGCTACTCTTCTCTGAGGATTGACTTCTTATTTGCATTACCAGCGCATAAATACTCTATTACTCTAATGTTGCGATTATTGATCTAATTTTCATTTATCCAAAGCCTGAGAGGTATCACAAAAATAGTCTTTGACTCTCGAAGTGTACAGAGAGAGCACAAAAAGTATGCCTTTTCTCAGCTTGGAATAAATGGTTCATTAAAAACACTATTTTTCTTATTTAACAATCACTGGGAATAAGAATAATAATGGAAAAAATTATCACTTGTTTGCAGTTCATGTCTTAAATAAAAACAACAAAAATAATCAAAAAATAGTTTAAAATCGTTTTGCATGAAAATAATCTTTTTTTTTCTTCGAATTTTCAGAGTTTTCTTTGAAGTTTTCAATATTTATTGCTTTAAGTGAACAACAGATAAGATTTTTTCCTTTTTTTTGTGTAAAATTTCTTGGATTTTGGATGTCCTTTGCCTTTGATCTCTAAGTTTTAGTTTGAACTGGTTTTAAGGGCTAATACCCAGTGATCGATAAGAACTGTAAGTCTCTGAACAAGTGATTAGCAGTGGATCGCAAATGATTGCAATCCAATGCAAAAAAATCTAAATCACGACTTAATTTAATTATTGAAACAGATTTCGGTTGTTTTGTGCAATATTTCACTTGTGATCAAAACGAAACGACAAAACAAGAGACACATTTCTATTCAGTGCCAGAATAAATGTATTGTCGTTGTCTGTGTCGGCACTGTTTCTCTACAACTGTTGTGGTCTTATTTTTTGTTTTGTTTCAATTTTCTTAATGCAATTGCAGTAGTTTTTGCTCCAACACTCTTAGACAGTGTGAGGGGGCCGTCACTCGAGGCACTGATTTACTACTCTTTAGGGCCTCCTCAGAGGAAGACAACCAGAGAACTGATCGAATGGATTGCCTTTAAATCGAAGAAAAAAAATCAAATCTATTTTTTAGGCCTAAAAATAAATGAGAATCGACACAAATATTCAGTTAATAACTCTTTGGTTTGAAATGAACTCCTTTTTCAGACATACATCTGATAAAAGATATTTTTAAAAAAATATTTCAAAAAAATATTTAATAAAATATCTTTTGAATGTTTGAATGTTTTTCTTTTTGAATATAAATCAATTTTATGGTAATTCAAACAAATTATTTCAATTCTCTAACTTTTAAAGAGAAAAGTATTGAAAATATTCTTATAATTCAATAAAGATATGAAAAGCATGTAATCATATTTGAAAAGAGACGCAAAAATTGAATCTTTCACAAAATTGCAATCCATTTCTCCCCTGATATATAATTTATAGTTTTGAAACTCAAAGAGAAAAATATCTTTTCATCTCTTTTAATGTTGAGTTCATATAAATTGTAGTCAAAGAAAAAGTCGACGAAATATCATTTTGAGCTGAATTGAGGCCTGACTTCAAAGTTATGTTTTACTGGAAATCGCTTATAATTTTGGTTCTCTTTCTTTCAATATAACAAAAATAAGTATCCAATAAATTATTTGTCTTCAAACTTGCGATTTGTCTATAATTTAGAGCATTAACTTTCGTGTCAATGATTCTAATATCTTGATAAATTTTAAAAATTCAATTAGCATTAGCTATCAAGCGAAAAATGCCACAAATTTCAATTATCTAGCTAATTTGCGGTTTCTACACGCAAAGTAAAAAAATGTTAAAAATATTATCAAATCAGTCAAAAGACTAATTGAATTTGAAAAATAATATTTCATTTCATTTGAAATTAAGTTTTCATCGCATTTTGATTGATATTTGAAAAATCAATAATTCATTACTTCATTAGTTGTCAAGAGTTTTATAAACCCATTACTGATGGGAAAGTCTGCTCTCATTTCTTAACATTTTTTTGGAACTGATATATACTTTAATGGCTATATTTTTTTCTTAGCCTTCAATTTTCAAACAATTTGTCTTAAGTTTTAATGAAATGCTTTTCAATAAAGAGTTTTTACTCTCAAGAACTCCATTCAAGTCTTGAAGATTGTATAGAAAACATAATCTCAAGTATTGGAAGTATCGCTCAGAATAAAATTCGAACCACTTTTCTATTTTATATAAGAATGAAGTGTAAGTCAACTGCTTTAATGGCAATTCAGAGCCTTTCCATTCAGAGTCCTTAACATTCTTTATGCTCACGTAGTTCGCCATCATCTCAATTGTGAGGACAGACACCAAACACAAGAAATGACTTACGGAATGACTTTCAATTCAGTTTAATTGAAAATAGAGTTCATCTCTCGAATAAATATCGCTTTCAATTGAATATATGTTTTTTAGATAACAAACAAATTGCAAATAAGAAAATATTGCCTAGTTCATTCATTCACAAAGATTCAATTGAGAAGTGAATATAAATTTGCAGTTTCACTAACAATTCAATACAATATACAATTGTATATCTCGAGAGCACAGGTTCTTTGCCCAAAACAATCCTAATATTATTGCTGTGCTCTTAAAAGTTTGAATGTATTATTGATTTCAAGATTTTTTGCTTTCATTTTATGATTTTCTCTAAAGAGTAGTACTCTTAGGAAAACTTTGATCCAAAGCACAAAAATAAATGAAATATTTTTCTTATGAGACAAAAATCATATGAAATACAGAAAAACCTAAAGAAATAGCGAACAAAACCTAATTTATGTCTTTGTTATCTGACTTCACACATGT